>JAHPZR010054230.1:12500-49808 GCA_019787425.1 Platygyra sinensis | reverse complement strand
CTGACTGACGAGCTGACTGACTAACTGACTGACCTGACTGACGGGCTGAGTAACTGACTGACTAAAAGAAGTAGGGACGAACGGGACGTCCGAAATGATTAACCGACTCCGTCACTGACCGACTGCTTAACTGACGGTTTGACTGACCGACCGACTGACTGACTGACGAACGGACCAACGTATCGACTGACTGACTGTCTGGAGGAAGAAAGGAAGAAAATATCCATAACTTATCGCTCACCTTCCCGGCATGTCGGTCCTCCAAACCCAAGAGAACAACTACATCTAAATCCGTTAATGAGATCTGTACATGTGCCACCATGTTTACAAGGGCTGCTTGAACATTCATTAATCTCTAAAGAGAAAAAAACAAATAAACTAGGTTGAATGTAATACGTTATAAAATGGTTAGCAATAAGTAGAAGAAATAGTATTACAATCTACATGGTAATAATAGCACTCAATTAGCTCACATACCAGTGTCACAGCGCTTCCCAGTAAAACCAGGAGTGCAGTTACAGCTGAAATCATTTACAAGATCAAGACATGTTCCATTGACGCAAGGTTTAGGGTCGCATTCATCGATATCTGGCAAAGAACGAAAATCATTTGCGTTAGCTAATTTCTTATTATGCAGTTTTTGTGTAATAATAATAACAGAGATCTCTTATGATAACAACTTTATTGGATGAGTTGACATTGTGGTCGAAAGTTTTCGTGGTCCAGAATGGTGGAGCCACCAGAAAAATGGACCAAGATTGATATTACAATTATTTTGCCTTGTGACGTCAAAATGTCAAAAATATATAAACAAAAATATTTAAGTAGAAAACGGTAAATATTTTGTTTGTTTGCACCAAGTCTTTTTGTCTTGGTTATTCTTTTATTTCGTGTTTACTTAACAAGCGGTTTCTTCTCAATTTTGAATTGAGCGTTTTGGAAGAAGTTTAGAAAATGGCAGTATTCAGAGGTCTAACCTCGTTAACAACAACCGTTAGCACCATGGAACCCTCTTTAGAATGTTCTATTAAAATGTTATTAGTAAGATCGATGGTAATCGAAAATAAAACATGAAAGAGCAAACATATTGCCGTAATCTTTTAACTAATGCTGTCTAATTCTGATGTACCTATTTCACAGTGTGATCCATTGTACCCAGCGGGACAATTGCAATAATAGTTGTTGAACAAGTCTATGCAGGTGCCATTGTTCAAGCAAGGATTTGTTGCACATTCATCTATTTCTGAGATATAAACGTTTTACAATGTCAGTTTTAGTACAGGAATTAACTGGGCGACCCAGTTTTCACAGACACACTCTGGACCACTGAGCTGACTGTGTGTTCCTGGATTGGCGTCTTTTCTACTCATGCGCACTCGGGCAAACACTTCCGGTGATGCAAGGGCCTCTGTACCTAACACCCTTTAATACCCACTGGTTTCCTGTAGATGTGCTTGGGTATTTTTTAAGGTGCGACTCACACTTGGCAATGAGGAAAGAGAGAGTCTAGGATGGGGGTATATACTGGAATCGTAAATAAATTGTCTCCTTCTCAGCTATTTGTGAACTTTGCAGATTCAAAGGTCTGGGATCTCAGCTATAAAACAAAATTTTACTAATTCTCAGCTATCACTTAAGCTCCATCCAGACCCCACGAGAAGCTAGATCCTGAATGGTGGACAGCGAGATAAATATTGTAATACACTCATCAACAAACCTTTATCGCATTTCTTGCCGGTGTACCCGGGTATGCAAGCAGTGCATGTAAAATCATTCACTAGGTCTATGCAACTGCCGCCATTCTGGCAGGGATTACTGGCACAATCATCAATATCTACGGAAATAAGAGACAATAAAAATTATTACTCCTAGGTCAGGGATAATAGTGGTGCAGTTTTTTCATCAGTAGGCTATTTCAATAAAGAGGAGCCAGTGCCCAGTGTCATTCAGTTGTCATTTTAAGCAAACCAGGAAGTTACGGACACCTGGTTAAAGCGCATTGATGTAATTGGAGTTTAGGACGAAGAACGAGCATCATTTAAGAAATATAGTCTCTTTATATCGTTAGACTGATACAGCTGAGAGACAACATTGAATTGATCATCAGAGCCGCTTATATAGAGAAACGAAGCGATCTTGTTCATAGGCTACCTAAAAGAATGGGAGACAACGGATTTTGGGTAATATAAAATAAACAACCTCGTTCCCAGGGCATTTTCCCTGCGCCCCCAAGTCAGGGAAAAGGCCCTGGGAACGAAGTTGAGAAATAAAGTGACTTCAAGTGCTGAAGGGAATCGGCTGAGCTTATTTACTTACTTGTTTCACAGTGTGTCCCATTGAATCCTACCGAACAGTTACATTGGTATCCTCGGATTTTCTCCCAGCATGTACCGTTGTTTTGACATGGAAAGCTTTCACATTCGTTGCCATCTAAAATAATTACATTTAGATCTTTAACAAACGTTATGTATTGAAGAGGAGTATATGTAACAAGTTTTTTCTTATAGTAAGCTTTTAAATCAAGATACATTACAAAATTTTCTCCAACACTAGACGTTTAAATTAAAATACCCTAAAGAAGCGTATATGTAGGAAGGTCTCTCTTGTTATTCCAATTCAATTGACAGAGCAATAGTGTACGCAAATAGAGTGTTTCTTTCATTCATGATCTGTATCCCTTTCTCGATTGAAACTTCTTCCTCACCAGAAGACAATTCAATGCGTGTTACATGAACGGAAGGTGCTGATAACTTGTAAAATTTTTAAAGTGAAGCCCCCCGCACCCTTCACCGAGGAAATACGTTTAGTATCTTGACCATACACGTAGCTAATTATACCCACCTGCAATGCACCCATACAATTCAAGTCGAATAGCAAAGTTTGTCTCCCATTCAATAGGAATAATGTGAACAGATTTTACCATGGCTGGTCTTGGTACGTAATGACGTACAATGGTGTTACTGTCTCGGTTTCCCTGAAATTGCTGCAAACGAACCAAATACGAGATAAGATGCTGCTTTCAAATACCTCTCTTAATCATAGCAATTACAATTTCCTCAAATGCGAGCCGGTGGTGTGTAAACTGCTGTATTTTGTCCTAATTAATCTGCAAAGTTGTAATCGGACAGTTACATGAGCCAATCAATTTAAGTCCTCTCCACTAATCCACCAATCACAACATTGATCATAATCACTATAGTAACCAATTCAAGAGAAAGATTTTGTAAAATTGTGGAGGTTTAGTCTCCGGTGACTGTTTTGAAATAAACTTAACAGCCATTTTGCAAGCTATTCTCCATATTTTTAATATTAAAAAATGACTATTAAAAGCTCTTTTTGACATGAACTTTTACTGTTGTGGGAAATTGTAATTGTTATGATTAATTGGTAACAGGACATCGTGTCGTCCAATTCAGTCTGTAATCATACTCGTGATTAACAAATCGGACTCCCGCTGCGCGGCGTCTGATTTTGTTAATCACTCGTATGATTACAGACTGAATTGGACTCCACTCGGTCCTATTTCCATTATAAATTGCCGCAAAGGGATAATATTTTCCCTGGGTCCAATCTAGGAGATGAAATTATTAAAATAGTTAACAGATAATGACCATTATATTTCCCACAACGTCGAGTACCTTTTAAGCCCTGGCCAAACGGAGTCACAAGTAGACGCAAGTTTAGAACTTGGGTCAGTACTTGCGTGCACTTGCGTTGACTTGCGCTTACTTTGGTCGAGATCAAATTTGCACGCAAGTCGACGCAAGTTTTTTCACCGTTTGGCCACCCATCCCAAGTCAACGCAAGTTGAGTAACGTCAATTAACCTATCAGCCAATGAAATAGAGCATAATCTGCCATAAAATGTTTTTATAGCGACTTGTGTGTACTTGCGAGGAAACTTGCGAGTCTGTTTGGCCACCCAACTCAAGTCTCTACGCAAGTTTAACTCAGTTTCGTCCACTTGGCCAGGGCTTTACAGATTTTGTACCATGTTTTGTTTTGTTTTCTTTTTGTACTTCGGCTACAATAAATCGAATGTGTTTTTCTTCTCTGGGTAAGTTCTAACACCAAGCAATTAGAATTAACATAGATAGCTTGAAAGAAAGAACGCCGGAAAGAAAGCACGAGAGAATGAATTAAATGAATTTAATTTAATAACTTTGATCAAAAATTACAAAACATTGCACTTTGTTCTTCCCAAAAGCAGTGATATAATAGTAAATTACAACTGAGTTTTTAAAAATATGGATGGATGGATGGATGGATGGATGTTGAATTGATTCCCCTTGCGTAAAAAGGTTAAGGTTTCATTGGTTGCGGTTACCTTAGCGACATCTCTGTATCTCTCTTTGAAGAAAAATGTATTCGATCCAAGCACATATCCCAAGTAATAGGCTTTAGTCCACTCCTGTACATTTCCACCAAAGTAACCTTGAGTTGCCACTCCAGTTATGATCATAGGCTTCTCAAAGTTCACTGTCAGAGATGAGCCATTGAGGTTAGGTTGAGCGCGGTAGCCGGCTGTTCCATTCAGTCTTGCGTGAGCAGGTCCGTACAATGAGTCGTTGTTTTGATACACTGAGTGAGCGGTTATCTGAGAGTCATTGATACGTCCATCCGCTAATCCAAGTGGCTTGTGGCAATCTGTAAGTATAAATATCCTAATCAGAGCAAATTCTGCAAGCAAAGGTTTTAACCTCCCATGCTGTTTGTCAATTATTTCAGATGCCGCGAAGCGTTTTGTTTCATTGTTACTTACTAGTTTGAGGTTTATAATCAGGGCTCAGTTGGCGAAAGGGTGGATGACGCTTCCACCGGATAAAATGAAAAAAATATTTATTGTTATATATTGTTACAGAGATACTTAGCTACAAATTTAAACGTTCTCCTTAGATGTAATCAACTGAAAATACTTTATACATATAATATCCTCAGAATAGAGGCTTTACCATTCGAATAACCAGGAAAAGAGAGGAAATATTTCGAATCAGGAATATTGATTGGAATCAATATTTCTTACTGATGAAATACTTCATGTACCGAGGGAAAAAAATGGTGTAAATCATCCCATCTTGACCTGATTTAGAGATGCACATGAGCATGGAAGCATGTGTCGTCCTCGTTATAGCACTAAATATGCACGTTAAATTTTCTCAAAATCGCAATTTAAAGGCACAATTTGACATCTGACTGTTAAACCACCATAGTATTAAGGTCAGCGCCATGCTTGTTCACGAATGAAAGCTAGGCCACATTCATGAAATATAAAAAGCGGGATTAGTAACTGTTCAGTTAAAGTCCCGGAGGGGGGGGGGGTACTCCTATATATGGGCTATATAGGTAAGTGCCGCGGAATAGGGTATGGTTTTTTAGGTTCTCGGTCTTTAAATGGGGTCTCTTTTTTGCCCCCGCAGGGTTTTTGGCCCCAGAGGGCCAAAAACCCGAGGAGGCACCTTAGGACTCCCCGCGTAATAGAGAGAGAAGAAGAGAGAATGTAGGTATTTCCGGTATATAGCCGCAAAAAATCTCGATTCGATCGCTTGCACGCCCGCAAGGTATCGACGTTTTTCCCGCAAACGCTCATGGGAGGCCAGCAAAGGGACACGGGCGCGAGGACTTGCGGGATCGGCGTCTTTGCCACGAGCTTTGTTCTTGGTTTAGATCTCGAGTTAAAGCGTCCCTGAAAAGCGTTTGTATTTGCCGGCCTCCATTACTATTTCAGCGCGAACAGATGAGTTCGCTTCGAAATGGCCGAGATTATGACCTCCAAAACAACAGCCTGAAAACAAATTGAAAACGCTTTCAGAGATCCTGAAGATGGATTTTGGGGGGAACACAGCTCAGAGAGTCCTGAAGTATACTAGATCGAAATTCGAGGCCAGTGTGGTTCATTTGCGACTAAATAGCTAAATCAGTATAGTACCTTCCGATCGTCAGAATTACCCAAGGATAACAATAAGGCGACAGGCCTGCGCGACTCCTATTCACGTGTAGTAGCCGCTTAGGAAGTTTTGCCCCTTTTGTATGGTACGATCGGAGGATCTTTGAATATTTCGCTAAGCACTAATCCTGTGTTTTCAAGGAGACATTTCGTCAGAGTAAAGCCGTTAGAGGTCATATTTCTGTGTTGCTTCCGCTGTTATCCGCTTGTAATTTGCAGAGTTTGACACCTCTGTCTTTTTGCCAGTTTTTTTCTCTTGATATTGCAAGATATGTTTTAGGTTCTCTCAAATGTTAGCTCTGGAAGAATAAAGTTTGAAATATTCCTTTGGCATCTCGTTTATTTGGATGGCTTATTTTCACTGAGTAATCTTACGGCAGGGATCCAAATGTAAATGTTTTGCGGCGTTTTCATTGACGACAAAAAGCTTGACTTTAATTTGCATATATGGCGACTGTAACGCGATACTTTTGTTTACATTTCACTTCTGTTGTGCTTTCGAGATACGTTTGCTCGTACACTCTTTTCTTTTCTAAGGATGTTATTTTTCCGGCACAGACTGAATATTCTTATTTTTCTGCCGATTTTAGGCTGAAAATATTCTTGTATTATTCTTACATTATAGCTTATGGCATTTTCGTTTTATTTAGAATTTATTATGCTATCAAGTACAAGTGTTTGGTTTCTGGATCTGGATCGCGTTCAGCACATTGTGCATGTGCTCTGGACACCACTTTTCGTAGCGAGGCTAAGATGTCACGTCAAAATATATTCTTATATAAAAAAGAGTTCATATCAAGACAATTGTTTTTTTTAGTATCTGACTAGAACAATAACGTTCAATATTATTGTTTCAATGAGCAGAAATAAAAGAAAGCGGGGGCAGCTTTAGTGATAACTATTACTAGTTTATCCTTTTGTTGCAGTGTTCCTGGTGTGGTCCTTAGATAGGGTAGCTAAATTGTATTATCCTTAAAAAGGGTTAGGGTTCAAGAACCTTCGCGGCACACCCAATCCAAAATTTGCGGGAGTACCTCCCCCGGGGTTAAAGTAGCCAAGCTGAACTCGATATCCGTAGAAAAAAAGTTATATTTGACGGTTGCTTGTTTAAGATTAGCCTGATATTCGCTCATGGAGAAGATTATGTGATATTAACACCAAGTTTTCATTTTGAAAGTAGCGACTGAAGAACTTGTGACAAAAGTGCAAAGAACGAATGAGTAAACAAGACGCCACAAAGTTTCCGACAACAAAGTTCACTGATTTGGTTGAATGACATATTAAACCAAATACAACAAGGTCAGCGCTTAATCCAACGTTTGGTCGATTGGAACTTATAATCAGAAGATCGAAATGAATCGACACTGAACGATCTATAGAAATTAATTCTTACACAAGGTGATACTACGCAGACTGCAAGGATGCCAGACAAACAATGACATTTTACCTTGTTATTATCACACAAAAAATAAAGGAAATGGCGAAAATATCAACTACTGACCAACCTTTTGACAGCACACCATAAATTATTGTCATCAAGGCGATCCACGAAAGACAGTGAACGAGAAAACCCGTTTTAGTTGAGTCGGCCATTTTGACATATTTCTAAACCTCGAGCTTGTATTTGCAGAATATACAAAACTTATTTACTTTTCCAGCCGTGGGTTAAATTCCTTATCACTCTAGAAACGCTGAAGTGCCTTCGATCCAATTATGCACTCAAGATTTATTAAGTCAAACAATTTTTTATCACTAAAAGTTTCCTATCTTGACGTATCTTAAGAGTGCAAATTAACGTGATTCCCGATAGCGTCCAAAACTGTCCGGGATTTTGAGTTTTAACGTTGCTCGAGTACTTGAGAATCTTCGGTAGTTAAAAACAACCTAGCTTTTGTTAAGTCAGTCTGGGACGCCGTTTTGCGTTGACCTTTGCTTCCGCTTAATCGAAAACTGCAACCTGATTGGTCGACAAAAACAAACTAATCAAACTAAGGATAAGTCATTAATGAAAACAGCTTTGACTGGTCGTGAGATAAAAGAAAAGGTAAGAACTAATTTACAAAAAATGACAAGCAAACCGCTGCCGATTAATTAAGTTTGTGATTGACAGCTCGGTGTCCTTTCAACGCTTTCTTTTTAAACTATAAGTGGCCTGATAAGCCTGATTTCCGAAGTCTCGCACCTCCGAGACAAAGGAAAGTTGCTTTGAGAATTCAGGGATATAGAGAGTAAAATTGCAGTTTTGGTTCGGGTTCTCGATAGGTTCGCGGAAAAAATCAAAGGTTCAAGGAATCGGGCTTTCTATTTCAATTAAGTCGGTACGTTTATCTTGTCCGTATGTAATAGTCTCGGTGGAAAGAAAAAGAACAGAATTAGACACAGTTTCATCAGTTTTAGAAAATCTGTGACGTCATAATGGGTGCTTGGCGCCTGAGTCGAGTCCTTGATGACACGGGACCCTTAATGACGTCATATTCTCTTCTTTTTATACTGATAAGGCTACGAATCCTCCGCGAACAGCACAGAATGGAATTCCCTACAGAGAGATCTGGGCATTTTCAAGCAATCTTAATTAGTATCCATTGCGTGAATTTCTGTCTTCATTATGATGATATTGAAGGAGAAACAACACTGAAAAACAATGATATTAAATGCAAGGAGAAAAACTCGACCCGCCTCTCGGGACTCGGATTTTTTTCCGAGTTAACTTTTCTCCTTGCATTATGATGATGTCCGGCAAAAATTTCCCGAGGAATATATATGAGATAAACTTTCTTATGGTCCAGCATGCCAGTGAAGTACGACTAATTAATAAAATATCGAATAGAAATAAGGAGGCCTGAAAAATGTTTCTGATTTAGCTCCGCTATATAGGCCGTTTTTTTTAAGAAGAAGAAACGATTTAAGGACGTTCGCGCCCAAAAACTTCCCACGCACAGATTTTTTTAAAACTTTGTCTGCAGCTAGAAAATGATAAGTTTAGATTAAAAACGTAAAAAAAATCGGGGGTCACCGAACTCGTTTTGAAGATTAGGCGTATCACAGACCATAGCATTTCTAGGATTTCCAGTCATTCGAGGCGATTTTGCCCAGATTCATTACTATCGGCATATAGTTAATTTGAAGAATCATATCTAAGTTGTGTGTGTTTAACACAGCATATATAGGCCTATTTGATAGATCTTTGTTACATATGTCATTAAATCAGCTAGAATTAGCCTTAAAAAATACAACTTCTAAGTTACGCACACCTGTATCCATGTACCAATTCGACCCTATTTGAATAGTATATGAGAAATAATTAAAACTTCCCACGTACAGATTTTTTTGTTTTTTAAGCATAATGGAAAGAATCAGAAAAGGAAGTGATCTGCCGAAAAAAAATTGGGGGTCACCGAGCATCCAATAAAAATATTCGCACACAAAGTTAACGCAAAGGTCATCAGCTCTATATTTGTTGAGTTTTCCACTCCGTGCGCGCGCTTGAAAGTGACGTGGCACGCGCGTGACCAATGAATAGCGTGCGCACTAGAGATGCGCAGTAGCAATGGGCACGAACGTCCTTAAATCAAATCAAACGCGAGTACTTATATTCTTGACTTGCACTGTCACGCAATATAAAAATAAATCGAAAGCCATTAAGTGGATGAAGTCAAGAAATTGGGATGCTATAGGAGACTGGTAAAGTTGAAACTTGTCCAAGTTTTATGTCCGTGCGTTTTCCTAAACCCGAGATATTCGTCGAAATATTCTGCACAAATTATGGAGCCGCCATGTTGGTGTACCTCCGTGGAACATCAACATGGCGGCCGGAAAATAGTGTAATCATCTGGAACTTACTTTGGCTATCTAGGCGACTGATTATCTGCACTGAACAAAAAAGCATGTACATAAGCGCTTTTCTTAATACTTTAACCTCTGAATGCGCTGAAAATTACGACATAAGAAGATATTTTTCAACAAACGCGCTCGTAGCTTTATGTCAAGCACCGCCATAACTCTGAAATTCAAAATGCGCCGGTTTCCAGACGAAGCAAGCTACTGAGCTGAAACGTTGTAAACAAATGTCAATTTGCCCATTCTAATGCCTGATGAGGATAAAAACTTTGGTGGCTCTTTAGTTTTGGATTTTAGAAAATGATGACGTCACGTGCAAGCCAAGAATTCCGGTACATGCATACTGAACAGAAATGTTTGCCCGCAATGGTAGCCTGAACTCGACCCAGGGTTACATCGGAATTTGTCAGAGTAACTAACAATTGACTTCCTTTTTCAACAATATGGTAACTAGTGTCATCTGCTCTGAAAGGCCTGTAAGCAGATCTCAAATAAAACTTGGATCAAAGAATAAATGACCGATAAAGATAAGCTACAGCGCCGTCAATCTTCTTTTTAGACTGACTGCAAAGTCGGTGCTACCTTGTATTTGAGACTAAAATTGTTCATATAGTGCATGCATGATTAATTATCATGACACATTCACCCAATTTAACTAGAAAGGAATCTGTCTTCAAGAATCCGGTTGACTCTTGGGGCTTCGCACATGTTATTTTCACTAACGAGGCTTAAGCTGCGTGCTGACGTGTCCAATCATTGAACAGTTCGTCACATGCAACCCTCACCTCGCACGGCGATATTTCCTCTGTAATTCAGGCATTGCATCACCAAACTCCTTACAGAGTTCCAACACAAAAGCAGACAAATAATTAATATATTAAGAAAAAAAGCAAACAAACAGAATCTTGATTAATTTATATCAAGCCGAGTCCTCGTTACGGGTCTACCACCTGACCTTGCCTATATGAGTCAATCAATTTACTCTGTTTACGAGAAGTTCGGTCAATTTAATGAATACCGGCGAGACTTTATTAGAAACTGTGCTTAATTTCTTTTAGACTGCGATTGCTCGAAAGAAGGTAAAAAAGGCCGCAACACAAGCGAGCGGCGGCGTGGTAAGAGTGATATTCGAAGCTGCGAGCTGCAAGTCTGCGTTCTTCCCCACGGAGTTCCGAGCAGACGAAAGACTGCTTGTAGTCTAAACTGTTTTCCCACGTGCAGTAGGGTCAATAGAACTCGTGTCATATGTTTACAACATGATACGTTTTGAAACAGGAATCTGGATGACTCCAAAAAAAACACACTGCATAATTTTCAGTTTATTTTACGCAACACGTGCGGGCACCAATTCTTTATCATCTTGTCATAACAAATAAACTGAGTAATATTTTACAAAACAAGATTGTTTTTTGACATACTTATCGACGGGATTTTGTTTGCATATTTATAACTACGTTGAAAGATCATCCCTTCAATCCGTCGTCAAAACACTGCCCAGTTTTTACATACTAATCCGCTTACAGATATGTTTTCATTTTGTAATCTAAAATTGGTCAATATGTAGCTAATGTTCATATTCAATAACTGGCAAGTTTATTCGAGCGCAATATGTCGCTTATAAGATTGTTTTCCCGAGAGCACTAAAAATTTTGTTTCACTATTACCTCTGAGGTTTGAAATGAGAACCATTGATTACCATTTATCATCCTCTCTAGAATGTCAATTAATAATGATCTTGCGGAACAGAGAACTGTAAGAACAGTATCTGTACATTAGATGCACACCTTATCTGACGCAATGAGCCTGAACATAATGCGACAACATGTTCATATAACTGAAGTGTCTAGATAAGCGGCTTAAGGGTTTTTCAAAGAGACTGAATATCGTACATTTGTAATCATTGCAATTAAGTCAATGTAAAACCTAATATTCTTGAACCTGAAGCGATTCAACAGACACTCGTTTTGTGATGGCTGAAAACGCATGTAGTGCGGGATTTTCTATTTCAAAACAGAAGTATATCTTTATGACATCATGAACAGCAGTACTTACGCTGAGAATAGTATTCAGAGCGTTACAGCACGAGTTAGCATGAAATTTTGTCAATAAAGTGCCATTGGTGGTTGTTATAACTTTAATGTACCAGTTACGTTAACTGAATACGCCTCGAGTCTTTAAAGCCACAAGACATGACAAGAAACGTTGCACTACTTACCATCTCCAATATAGAAACAGTGGCTTAGCCGTGTAGCAAGGTGAAGGACGATGATTAAACAAGTTTTTGTTCTCATGATGAAGACAGCCGTTTGGGCACGTCCATCCCTGGATCGATGGAACGATCGACGCCGGTGATCAATTCACCTTGCTGTGACTCTGTGAATGAGACAAGGTCGATATAAAGGTCACAGTGGACTTGGCAAAAACATGTTTGCAAAAAGCATGTTTACATAACTTCAACGATTGCGCTTGGATGTAAAAATGAAAAAAATGCAACGGAACGTAGAAAAGGGTGATAGATATATATAAAATGCACGCGGCCCAGGGCGGAAACCTTTTCTCTGATAACTAAGCTGATAAGCTCAAAACAAATTTTTCGCGGTACAAATTGTCCCAAGAGATGAACTTGTCATCGAAATTTGTAAACTCTCGTTTGTATTCCTGTCCTTGATATCTTCGTCAATTTGTAAATGAGCCCCTGTAAATGAGCGTCAGCAACCAAATTGCAAGGTAAGTATAGAATATTTCAGCCATGGAATTCAGTTTGAAAGGTGTTTATTTCACAGCATATGATGTCGAGAGAAGAGCTACCTTGCAGTTGGCGACGTGGGTATGCTTTCGGAGGAGATAATTCTAATTACTTTGGCATACATCAAGCGCTTGAGGACCCTTGAGCACAACTCTATCGACCGGCTTCAGGTCAGAATAAGGTCAAACTGTTTGGTAGCACACACTCTGTAAAGCATTGTAGTCAATTGTAAGGACTTGCCAAAACACAAAAGCTGTTCAAGGACCGCTTTGTTTTTCTTTCTTTTGCGTGTGTTTCAGATGTTTCAATAAAAGCCGGTTACCGGCGACCTACCGCCGAAAATAAAATGATGTTAATAAAAAAAGTAAATACAACAACGACGGCGACCACTGAAATTTTTAAAGCCTACAATAACAGCACGCTTTTTGATGCCCAGGACGCTCGAAATTACATGCATTTTCGAGCTTCTAGATTTCAAATTTTTGTGATGGGTGCGAGGCATGCCCCCGGAACCCCTAGAGAAAAGAGCCTTGTCGGCCTTACTGCCACTTTACTGGTCACAGGCGCCTGTTACAGCTTCAGTGACCGCTTATAACTAATGTCATAAAATGCCCTCCTTTAGTCATCTTGGGAATTTGATTTTCCATTTTTTTTTCTAAATGTTCTTTCAAAACCTCGGAGAAACGAGTGAACGTTGCAATTTTGTCGGCAATAGTGTACACTGGCTCACAGCATTTGCATTAGTATAGTAGTTCAACTCTACTAAAACAGAATAGATAGTGAGTGAATAACGTAGCCAATCAAAAAACAGCATTCGTGATGGAGTGTTTGCATTTTTCTATTTCTTAAATAGTTAACAATTAGATTACAAGCTCGAAATTTCCATTACGTGATAGTTATCACGCATAGAAACCGAGCTACAGTGACAGTGTGCGATTTCCTCGTCATTTTCTCTTGGCTACGTTTATTATTATTTTTGTTCTTCTGAAACTCTACATAAGAATCTTTCCCTTGTAAGGACCAAACAACTACACTACGACTGATTAGGAGAACTACTTCATGTAAGAAGTAGAATGAGTTGCCCATCTGGACCCGATTGACCAGAAAAATATATTTCTTGCTAATCAGAGGAAAGGAATTCAAACGCTTCTGGAACTCGTTTAGAGTAACTGTCGTCCGGAAATATCGCGCCGTCCCCAAAATTTCGCTTCCTCTAGACTGGCTGCCCCTGGGTGTCCATCATGCAGGATGATTATAGCTACAACTATCTTAGTGGAGACATTATCACTGGATCTGGATGAATGACAAGCGATGAGTTGGGCTACCACCCTCACTGACCGTAACAACCGATATCTCACTTCAGGCTCCGTCCTTCTGTTCTGCCTGCAGGAACTTAACATAAGTTGAGCCTTACCTCTGAATCGTTTCATCTTGCTGCAGTACCGTATAAATGTTAACGACTCTCTTGAAAACTTTGAACATCATTTTGAAACCATATTTTGTTTTAATTTTTTGATATACATTAAAGCAATTGCCCAAATGAGTACAAATTTTTACGGCACTGAGCAATTTGTTTCAACAGCTTTTGGAAAATTCAAAGGAAATTTCTCTGTTTCTCAAGAACGCATGTGACAAAAAAGCGCCAAATTTTATTAATTAAACAGGATAATATTCTTAATTTACTTCAATGGAAATTTTAAATTTCCTTTTGTTATGACGGGAAATTAGATCATTTACCTGTGTTTAGAAGCAGATAATAAACGCGAGAGCAAAGCTCGAACTGAATTCTGATGCCACCAGTGCAGTTACCAACCAACTAACTCTTCCAGAAGTTTCTTATGCATCTAAACAGTGAAACTCCGTTTCTCTCGCGCACGTCGAAAAAAGAACCTTTTGTCAGTAACACAATATAACAGGAGAACGTAAATCCTGAGATATTAAAATCACAAGCCACTCTTTTTAAACCTCGCTGTATGAGTCAGTTGGCGCAGCGTGCAGCTGACAGCAAAACACACGAACAAGCGCGCATAAAAGTAATCACCATTGGGCATTCTTTCTTCAGCTTGGTCAATTAATATTTTATTCTTAGAATAGGGAGAATATTATTTATTTGATTAAAAGACAAACATTTATAGAAAAAAAGAAGCGTATGAACGCATCGCATATTCGAGACAGTAAACGGCTAAAAAGGCTTTGTTATTTAGAAATCACAACAAACGCGCTAAAATTATTCTCAGTATTGAAATCAAAGATTTAAGGGTAGGTTTGGAAACACTTTTTGTTAGTCTCCACTTGACGTATACATGGTCAAGGTGAAAATGCTTTTGGTGTTGTAAAAGATAATCGGTCGGTAATTAACTGTCGCTTGCTCGGTCCTAAACTCATAATCACCGTTTTTTCGTTAAGATTTTTTACACATTTTTGGTTAATACTTGCTTTTAATTACTCACTCAAACTAAATTATACAGCACAAAACTTAATGTGCACATAACAAGAGACCTTTTCTACTTTAGAAGATATTTTTAACGCATTCTCGATTATTTCACGGGGCTTCGGTAAAGTAAAAGTGACTAAAATCTTCTGTGCTAATTGGTAAGTACTATAAGTGTCAGAAGGTTAAGGCGGGGGTACACCCGAAAGCCGTATTTTGGCTGGGTTTTATGTTTTTAATGCAAATATCTCGTTTACGTTTCAAGCAATCAAGAATCTCTATGCTCATTTCACATATCTATGTTTTGGGTCTTTTTGTAAATTTTTTGGTGATTTTTAGGTATATTTGGAGATAAATAGTTTTTCTCAAAGGATTAGTAAAATTTATGGAAATAGGAAATTTGGAAGATTTGGTGTTGTTTTAAAATTAGAGTTTGAAGTTAAAAATAGGTAGATACACTCCAAACAGTTGCCCAACAACCTGGGGTGCCATTGTGCGGTCGGGCAACTGTCTGGTAGTGTTCCAAAACCCTTTTTTTTTCCCTTTCAACCTCTCTTTAAACTCTTACCAAAATTTCGCTTAAATTCGGGTTTACCCCCGCCTTAAGCAAATGCATCAAAGCCTAAGCTTCAATAGAAGAACACTTCGATATAATAAAATTTAGCGTATCACTAAGGCCTAGAGGCCACAAACAAAGGAAATTAAATCACTACGTTTAATTATTTCTCTTGTTTGTGTTCTCTAGGCCTCCGTCACTATCAAGTTAAATTCTGATATGTCGAAAGTGGCGTATTGGTGGTTTCTATTTGGCCTTATTTCAGTGAACCGGGGTGGTGGGGGAGTGGGGGAGTGGGGGAGTGGGGGATTGAGAGAGTGAGGGATCAGGGGGAGGAGGAGGAAGTATTATGGGATGTAATGGGTTTCAGTGCTTCCAGTAGGTTTTTTTAAGCGTATTGGTAATTAAAAGTAGCACAGCTCATGCGTTTTAGCCTGTTGTTGTTGTTGTTGTTGTTTCAGTTTTGGTAGATACTTTGCATACTGCTAGCGCGCGGCAAACTTGAATTGACTAATCATGCAATCAGGATTCAGCAGGCAGGAATAACGTTACTGTCCTGGTTAAAAGGAAAGATGTTTTAAAAAAACTAGAATTAGAAGACAGAAATCAGGTAACTTTTCTCGCTAGAGTAAATATGGCAAAATCTATTCACGAAAAGGGATTTACGATTTCAAAACTCATATCAGATTGCAAAAAATGAAAAATATAAAACATTTTTTGTAATTTGGAGCCAAAAATGGGTCGCGTGTGTCTGATATGGCACCTCGCTCGTAGTTTGTCGAGTATCGCCAGGTATGATAATAGTCGTGTTATTTTGAACAAAATATGCTGTTCCTCGTCAAATTAAACCCGAAATTCTCAAGTAAACTATTAGAAGAGGCCAGAGCAAGTTTAGCGTTGCCGTTCTTTTGGTTAGCTTCGAAGAAAAAGGTTATTATCGTGTCGTTTTGGCAGGACTGCGTGCGCAACCGCCGAATGCAAGGAATGCCATCTATTCAAGTTACCAATTAAAGAGTTCCTTACTAGCGAAATTGAAATAACTCTCTTTCTCGTTGTATATTAATTATGAAGTTCCCCTGTATAAAATTAATGTGTTTCATAAAATCCATGCATCCAAAAGCACAATTCCAATGCTACCTAGACATGATAAAGACAAATGCAGTCTGGTTTCCATGGAAACAATCCAAACAGATTTATGCAAAACCATTTGAAAACAAAACTAATGAGATTTCAGTTATATATAAATTCGTACACGACGTACGTCTAGGCGCAGAAACGTGCCAAGCAGGATTATACAAACTGACGAGGAACTTCTGGAAGAGTCGATTACAAACTGAGGACTTTTTTTCCTCATTATGATATAACTTGGTTTGATTTCATGCTGCCGGACCAAAAAACTTACAAAAATAGCCATTTGACTTCGCTTAAGCAAAATGTCACGCTATATGGTTTCGTTGATGTACTCCTCCAAAAGTCAGTCAGACGTTATTTGATTCAAAACGGAAGCCTAAATATTTGATTTCAGGCTAAAATCTAGTCAAATAACAGTAGATCAACCGAAAGCTGACGTCAAAGATCTTGATTTTTTTCTGGGTCTTTTTGGGACTTATCTTAGTGTTTTGCATGCTTTGCTGAACTAAATATGATCCAGTACTGGCCAGCCTTGAATGACAATTTTGAAAAAGCTCCTGGTATCATTAGTGGCAAACCACAGTTACTTTTTTTTCAGCCCAAAGGTTCAATACCATCTCCCATCGCTTGTTGAGACGCTTTGAAGTAAAATAGAATTTAGGAATCATCGTACTTGCAGGATAAATGATGATTAAGTTCTTCAGCAAAGTCGCGATCAAAACAGAATGCGTTTATTCCGAGCTTAATGCAAACATTAATTGCCTGAAAGTGCGAAAGAAAGGCAACTACCCTGCACACTTCGCGAAAACATGAAAACAATTATCCAGGATCAAAAGGCTTCCATAGTTAACCAAACTTGGCTGACGAACGTAACAAAAGTGAACCAAGAATGAATAATAGAAAATAAAGAAATTCGCCTCGCATATTACAATGAATGTTTTGAAAATGCATTGTCGTCTGGCAAAATTTGGCAAATAGACCATAGTCGGTCACTTACCTTGCACAAACTTACGTAAAGTTAGATATAGTGGGCTAGATATCACTGGTTTCTTTCTTTCTCTTGTGCCATGATCACTTCACAAATGATTGTAACCTCATGGTTCGTGAGAAGTAATTTTCAGCACAATTTGCCTGGTAGCGGTCACTACTGTTCATAACAATACCGCTATGATTAATTAGGATTCGCACTGCTGACTTTACGACAGAAAAACGTAGTCAGAGCATTGTTAGCAGAGCACTGTTTATAGAGATATTAATAAGGCTGACGTATAAACACGTGAGTGTCAATCAAATGGATTAATGTTCTTTGGGAGACAGACAATATTGACTTTTTGCCTCCTAATTTTGCGTTTTTGTGTAACGGATCGAATTCTTGGGCTGCACGTGACGTCATCATTTTCTAAAATCCAAAACTAAAGACTCACCAAAGTTATTATCTTTATCAGGAACGAGAGGGCATAAATTTATTTATAATATACTCAACAAAATTTCAAGTATTTGATTGGTCAATAACGAGTGCATAAATAGATTATAGAGTGCAAATGGAGGTTATAGAGTGCAATACGGAAGTTGCTATGGAAACTATAGGGGAAGCGCGAAATTTAACTGAAGCAAAAACCAAAATGGCTGAAAGCCGGTATACTTCGTCCGACGAAATAGTTGTTGACCAGCTGAAACTAAAGGCAGAAAACAAAAGCTCTTCTAAATTAGCACAAACGTAGTTGAATGTCTGGGAAAACTGGGGAAATGAAAGAAAATTCAATCCTAAACTGGAGGAGTATGAGCACGAAGATCTCGATGAAAAGTTACAAATGCTGAAGTACTTACCAAAGATGGATTAGAGTACGAACCGGAGAGTTTGAAGTCCATGCTGGCACCCTTTTATCGGCGTTTAAAAGAACGTGACTACATGTACTCAATTACACGGGACCGGGAGTTTTATCAGTCCAAGTTCGTGCTCGAGCGAAAAGTAAGACATCTTCGCCAGCAAGGAAAAGGGAAGAGGCCGAACGCGGTAAGTGCACTGACAAACAAAGAAGAAGAAATACTATGGATAGCAAAAACTCTGGGCGATTCCAGTCCAGGAGTTAGTCTCAGACGATGTAGTGGAAAGCAACTGAGGGCAGCAAACGTTTAGAGGCAGTCTATTATTCAGGTGATCGGCCACGCAAATGAAAAGTCGCCGAACGACTACAATGAAGGAAATGAAAGGGAGCATCGACAGCTATCACGGCACACATCACACATCAGCGGAACTCCACAGACAACAGCATCAAACAGTTTCCTAGGATTTTCAGTGTGGTATTTTCTTCCAACTAGTACGGAACAGATCCAGCAAGCAAGCAGCCATCATGCTTTTACGGTAAACAATTTCCACAACTGTCAAGTCACGTTTAGCGTCATTCAAGGACAGGCGGTTTCACCCAAAAGTTCAGGATCACCATTAACTGTCTGTTCGAGGTAACTCATTACGGAACAATTACAAACTTGCCATCGCTTAACTGATTTTTCATGCTCTTGATATAAAAACTTGTTCAGTTTATAAAGTTTCTGAAGTTTACCTGAAAATTCACGCTTGGTTTACCTGTCACTAGGTTGTAATTGATTGGTTGAAATAAACCATGTGAGCAGTTTGGAAGCCACTTCAGAGATGCGTGTCCATAGAAGCGTGACGGTCGCATTTTCTCGATTTTTTTTTTCTAATTTTGTTGAGAATATTATAAATAAAAAATCGTATGATCGCTCGTGCATTTCGTGATATATGGTCACTCGTGATGTTTTTCAAATTCTCAAATTGCACTCGCCTGCGGCTCGTGCAATTTTGAGAACTTGAAAAACATCACTCGTGCCCATATATCACGAAATGCACTCGCGTTCATACGATTTCCTATACGTCTGTTTAACAACTTTTCAGCTTAAGAACATGCTTCGTCTAAACACAGGCACATTTTAAATTTCAGAGTTATGGCGGTGCGTGACATAAAGCTATGAACGTTTTTATCGAAAAATGTATACTTATCTCGAGTAATTTAGTCTTTTAAGGACGGTGCCTACTTTTGTTAGTGCGCACACGTTCTGCGCATCACGCAAGCCATAGTTTAGGCGCGCGCGCGCTGGGGTTGACATTGACGCAATCAACTACGCCACCAAGTACACGACTAAAATTAAACCAAAATTTTCCTACGGTGACCAAATCAATTTTAATGAACCTGTTCTTAAACCAGGGAGACCAGAATAGCAGCATATCGCTAGCCACTAACTGTTTACGTCTTCCAGCTGAAAATCTTGCTGTTACCTTTCGAAAATTACACTGAAATCCAACTGCAAACATGTACCTGCAGATGGCGTAGTGCGCGCGCAGACACGCAAATGTCTTACTTACTGGGGAGGTGACAGGAAAAAATGTAACGGGCACCGTAAAAGTTTTCAAAAAGGATTAATAACTTTAAAAAACGCGTGGTGACCCCTACCTTTTTTGTTGCGAAATGGAAGCGGCAAGCCTATTCAACATGTGATTAGTTTCTGGTCGTGAACAAAAGGTATTTAGACTGTATTTTAGCTGAACCAGAGGAAGGCTG
This sequence comes from Platygyra sinensis, assembly GCA_019787425.1. Classification (NCBI taxonomy): domain Eukaryota; kingdom Metazoa; phylum Cnidaria; class Anthozoa; order Scleractinia; family Merulinidae; genus Platygyra; species Platygyra sinensis. The sequence continues at coordinate 29,586 of JAHPZR010054230.1, read as the reverse complement.
TCAGAGACGTTAAAAGCGATTTTGCAACGATTTTGTTACTAAAAACGTAACAAAAATGATTTTAATGTTACCATTTGCCATGTAGTTTAAAGATCTTTTTAAATGTGTTTGCCTTTCTGTATGTAAAGGCGAATTCTAAGGAAATCTGTGAAGAAATCTGTGAAGAAATATCGTTTCCCGTTTTCAGAAAAATGCTGATGTCAGCATTTTTGTTGAGATTCAAGGCTAATTATCTCGAAAAAATGCGTGGCTACCCCAGTTTTTCTTTGTAATTTCTAATAGCCCTTGCAAATATCTACTTTTTCCGCGTGGTCCTAACTTGGCGCAAAAACCTTTGTATTTAGTAGGCACCGTCCTTAAGAAGTTAAAGTATTTGGTAAATTGCTTATTAAATGTTTCCTTGATCAGTTAAGATAATACGGGGCCTAGATAGCCAAAGTAAGTTCCAGATGTTTGCACTAGTTTACGGCCGCCATGTTGGTGTTCCTTGGAGGTACACCAACATGGCGGTCTGTAAATTTGTGCAAAATCGGGAACACGTGCAGACCTGAAACTTGGAGAAGTGTCTTAATTATTAATCTCCTATAACATGATAATTTCTTGAGCTTATTCACTGAATGGTTTTCGAATTATTTTTTACTTGCGTGACGGTGCAACCTCGATTTCCGCCGCTTTCTCGAGTCCGATCTGCATTCCTCCCAGGGGAGGAGTGCGGGCTCCTTTCCCGAACAGCGGCTGGTAATCGAGCCACGCCAACAGATCGAAGCCGGAAACAAATACCAAAAATTCCTATTTGATAGGCTTTTGTACATAATGCTAGCATTTTTCGAGCATTTTAGTGAGACAAAAGCATTGAGCATTATTCGAGCATTTTAGTAGCATTTTCCCAGAAAATTAATAATTTTCCACAGAACTGGATAGAAACGAAAATTATTTTTTACGAGTGAATAAAGTGCACCTAACCCCAGAATATTTTTTTCGCTTAAATAAATCTTTGCACCTGTTCAGAACGCACTTAATCTTAAACTTAATCTTGACTTTTTTATAGGCTGTAAAAGTTATGAAATCTAGCCATCATCTGTTGCATGACCGAGCTAGTAAGGGACGTGGGTCTATTCCTGGTTTGACGTCACACATGCAAAGAAGTTTGTGACGTCAACTCAGGAATAGGCCCATTCCCCTTACTTGCTCGCTCATGCAACAGATGATGGCCAGATGTCGTAACTTTCACGGCCTGTAAAAAAAGTCAAGATTTGAGTTAAAAAGGCGCAAAAAGGCGCAATACGTTTCATACAGGTGCAAAGATTTATTTAAGCGAAAAAATATTTTGGGGTTAGGTGCACTTTAACCTCTTCACTTAAGCGTCACTTAAAGGGGACAAAGGATTACCATAACAACAGAACAGAAAATTATCTTCTGGTGTATCAAAACTTTTACATACGTTGTTGTTAACTTGTAATACTAAGTATACATTTTTGTTAAAGTTTCGATACGGCCAACAGGGTTTTTATAGTTATGGTAGCTCTATACTGTGTAAAATGGTATTCTAAGGAAAGAATTTGGATTTTTAGATTTTAACACCCTAAGATCTAGCCTTAAAGTTCCCGCTTCAGCCACGCCCAATGAAAATGACCGTGAGTCAGTGCAGAAAAGAGTCTGGGTTTCCGAATCGGGTCGTGATGTCAAGTCAGGAATCCCGAGTTCCTTCTAGTTTAGGTAATAATTGTTGTTTCAGTAGTGGTGAGGAGTATTCCTCGACAAAAAACAAACAAATTGAAGTTGGCGAAGCAATGCGGTCGTGAAGCAAGCAAAATAAAAGCATAAAACTTTGAGATTTTCCTGAAGTGACGTCATTCGTCACCAATCTATCATTACGCGGTTAACTTCATTGGGCGTGGCCAAGGTGGGAAATTTAAAGCTTGATTTTATGGCAAAGAGCATCGGAATTCACTTTTTTGGGTTTGAAGACATTTTTAGATGCTATAGAGATAATGAAAACCTAAAACAACCTTTTGGCCGTATGGACACTTTAAGCACTCTGAACTGTTAATTGTGTTGGCATGCTAAACTTATCATGATGAAAATTTTGACAACCGCTATGTATGAGCATTAACCGAGCATTTTAGTGACGTTTTTGGGGGAAACCGAGCATTTTACAGGACAACTCGGATTAATATTAATCGGATTAATATTAATCTTAATGATTATTATAATCCAGTAATAGATTATTATAATCCAGTAATAGATTATTATAATCTATTAGTGAGGTTTGAGCCGTACCTTAATCAATTAGGATTAATATTAATCAGATTAATATTAATCCTAATATTAAATCCAGTAATAGATTATTATAATCCATAACTGAGCTTCAAGCCGTACCTTAAACGATTAGGATTAATATTAATCTGATAAATATAATCCCACATAGCTCAAATTTGTACAAGTCTCTCAATAAAGAAAATATTCTATTCTAACCACGACGAATTTGCTACTTGTTCTAGTAGTTTGTGAACAAAACCCTTAATTACATTTAGTCAATAACCGCACTCCTTATTATACGTTATTTTATTTTAGTAGTAGAAGTCGGCAGTTGATATGCCGGCTCCGAACCTCGAAACAGTTAATGTCTTTGGGGTTGTCGCGATTCCTACGCAGCTGGTAGTTATTCCCTTTCTTAAGGTCCCCTTTCTTGTAAAAACACATGCCGACCGCACGGATTCGCTGGCCCAGAGGCGCTTGTTCCTTTTCATTTACTTCTAGGCTCAACATCGCTACCAGCTCTAACATATGCAAGTGATCGTGTGACTGATGTGATCAGTGTTATGTCCCGTCAGTCCCTTGTTCTGCTTGTTCAGCGTGTAATGTCTGTAGTTTGTCTGTCATAGCTCTGGTCTGGATTATAATAGAGATTAATATTAATCCGGATGATTATTATTAATAATAATCTAATCCTTCCAAGTTTTTGCCGTGCCTTAATCTATTACTGGATTATAATAATCTATTACAGGATTATAATAATCTATTAATGGATTATAATAATCTATTACCGGATTATAATAACCATATTATAATCTATTATTATTATAATCCGCGGATTAATATTAATCCGAGTTGTCCTGATTTTAGTGGAAAAAATGGAGCATTAAGTTGGAGTATTTTAGTGGGAAAGTAAAAACACAATGTACAAAAGCCTACTTTTTTATATAGGTGCAGAGTCAGAATTTCAACACTTGAGTACGGCTAGGGACAAACACACTGGCAGGGTGTGTCTGAAGAGAACAAACAAGAAAATAGGACGCAAATGTATTCGTCACGAGTGCGGTCCGACAGAGTCTGGACTCCTTTCCTAATGTCAAAATTCATAATTAGCCCACATCACAGAGCTAAATAGACCTTATCACGGTTTTCAACGTCATCTTGATGGGTAGGTAAAGCTGTCAGAAACTACAGTGTTTGTATGGGAATCCGATGGCAAAGAACTTTTTCCAAAATTGAATATCTCACAATTAGTACATCCAAACAATAAAGCATTACGTAGAAGATTGTATTGAAGGTGGTAGCTAGCTTGGCTAGAAGACGCTCAGTTAATTTTTCTTATTTAATTTCTCATACATTTGTCTGTAATTTTTTCCCCGCGCCGCTCCTTCCCAAATTAAATTTACAGGCAACTGTATGGAAAATTAGAAAAATTAATTGAGCGTCTTCTAGCTAAGCAACATCCTCCAAACTTGGTGAATACAGTTTTCTACCTTCATTTGAACGTTGCGATGCACAAATTGTGTAAAATTAAATTTTGCCTGAAGAAGTTATTTCCCATCGGACTCCCATACAAACACTGTAATTTCTGATTGCTTTGCCAACTCGTCAAGATAGCGTCGAAAACCGTGATAAGGCCTATTTTGGTTCATGGTTACGCCTCCTTGAGCAGTTCCAATCACAACAACTTACCCGAATTTGTTTAAAGTTCATGATCGTTTTCAACAGTTAAAGATGATTTCAAGTCAGTACTTTGCACTCTCGAGAGGTTCTTTTTATGTTTTTTTTAATCTCAAAATATATATCTCAACTAGTAAATTCAAAGTTTCATGTCAACCGCCATTATGGATGCGAAGGGGTCGGGGGTACTTGAATCTAAACGTAATGCGCTTTTAAGAGACTGGAATTGTATTAATGAGGTTAGTGCTGTTAAAGGACTTTTGCAAAAGCTTTTCTTACATGAAAAAACAGACCGGATTCTAATAGAATATTCCAGGTGTATTTCGAATAAGCCTTTATTAAATCCATTTTGAAACTACTGTGGTAATCCTTGCAATGTGATTGGCTCTCAGCGGTGCGATTTATTCACGAATCGCACTATCTTTGTTCTAAATCGCATCTTTTTCTCAGCCAATGAGAATGGGACGAAAGAAAACAACCAATCAGACTTTTAGGTAAAGATAAAATAACAAATCACATTGCAGGAAAATGAAAGACAGAATAAGCCATTAAGGACGTTCGCGCCCATTGCTACTGCGCATCTCTAGTGCGCACGCTATTCATTGGTCACGCGCGTGCCACGTCATTTTCAAGCGCGCGCACTGAGTCGAAAACTCAACAAAATATAGAGCTGATGACCTTTGCGTTAACTTTGTGTGCGAATATTTTTCTTGGATGCTCGGTGACCCCCACTTTTTTTTCGGCAGATCACTTCCTTTTCTGATTCTTTCCATGATACTAAAAAACAAAAAAATCTGTAAGTGGGAAGTTTTAATTATTTTTCATATACTATTCAAATAGGGTCGAATTGGTACATGGATACAGGGGTGCGTAACTTAGAAGTTGTATTTCTTAAGGCTAATTCTAGCTGATTTAATGGCATATGTAGCAAAGATATATCAAATAGGCCTATATATGCTGTGTTAAACACACATAACTTAGATATGATTCTTCAACTTAAATATATGCCGATAGTAATGAATCCGGCCAGAATCGCCTCAGTGGCTGGAAATCCTAGAAATGCTATGATCTGTTATGCGCCTTATCTTCAAAACGAGATCGGTGACCCCCGATTTTTTTTACGATTTTCATCTAATCTTATCATTTTCTACCTGCAGTCAAAGTTTTAAAAAAATCTGTACGTGGGAAGTTTTTGGGCGCGAACGTCCTTAATTGGCAAATTTGGCAACTTGGTTTAATAAATATTGGTACTGACCAAAATCTTGTAGTTCTTGTATTCACACTGTACGCTATTAAACTGTGCGATTTCAAAATGGATCTAATAAAGTGGCAATTGAACTTCGGGTCGTGCAATTTTGGTCTGAAATCATACTCAGTTGTGATTTCAAATCGAACTCGCGCTGCGCGCTCGTTCGATTTTGAAATCACGCGTATGATTTCAGACCTAATAATACACATGAAAAAATTACTCGATTCTGATTTGCTGAGCGCAGTGCAGTTCAAATGTAAAACCAGTGCAAAAAGTGTAACACCGGTACAAAAAGTGTAACACCAGTGCAAATTACACACCGTAATTCTCGATTATGATTTGCAGAAAGATAATAAAAAAATTTGTAGGCCAATGATCACATGTAAAGCAATGACAAAAATTTTGTCCAGAAACTCTGAAAAAAGTTTTCTCGAATGCGAAAAATTTATGGTTTCAAGAAACATCTTCCGGCACTTTTTCCGCGCGAATTTTTCATGTTTGTATTATTAATAAGTAATCACACGGTTTTTTCTAGTTCAATTTTGAAATTAACTTGCACTTGTGAACACAAACTCACTCGTGCAAATTAATTCCAAATTGAACTCGAAACTGTATGATTACCTATACAAATTGCACTCCACTAAGTTCAATTCTTGGATTTCACGTCACGTCAGAAAAGACTAAACTTAAAAATTTTAAGTTTTCACTTTTATCAGGTAAAAGTCATTTTTAAACATGTATCTGTTGGTCTGTCTTTAGCTCGGTTGACCGCTTTGTTTTGAAGATAGAACACGGTTTTTTTACAATGCGTGACATCGGCATTGTTTCTGGGTAACATGTTACGTGCACGAAAACAGCACGAAAATATCTATGACTTCACGATCGCACAACCGAGGCTTTGGCGCAGTCCTTCTTTGTTAATCAATTGCAACTCGTCTGTTTATAAGATAAAGATACAACAGACCTTTTTCGCTTGTACATTTTGTTTTCCCAATACAGATCATGTGATGATACTCAGGAGATTTGATCTTTTGTTTTGTTCATTAAAAAGGTGACATGCAGCTGTAGCAAAATTACTTTTCGACATATTACGACATATTACGACACATGCATGTGTCGAAAAGACATGAAACAGGTCGAAGTAGGTCGAAATAAGTAATGTGATATCATCATGTCATGTAATTGTATCTCGAAATAAGTTGGTTGTCATGGCTATACCATGTAATGTGAAGCCAGTACATTACACGACTAAGTTAGTTCAGAGGGCCAATAACTAAACTCAGCCAATCAGATTGCTCCGTTGCCGGTCCAATATTCTATAAGTATTGGACCGGGCACTGTCCCGAATGATCCCGCACGAAGATTTTTCCGTAGTTGAACAATTTTTTTTTAAAAAGTATTTACTCCACATAAAATGTTATTTTTGTTTTCTTCCAACTTTGTTTTTCTTCTTTTTGAAAACGTCAGACGTGAGTAAACGTTCAGTTTGCCCTAAATAAAAATTGCGCGCTTGAAGTTTATGGTGTCTTTGCAGTCTATCATTTGGGTTTTTCTTCTAAACAATTTCAGTCGTGTAATAAATCTCTTATTAACCAAGCTTGCTCGGGACCGTCCTGGGAGATTATCGGCCCTTGGTCTTTTTTGTACGGACGTGGCTGCGCTCGGTCCATACTGTCAAGACCTCGGGCCAATATTCTCCCAGTACGGCCCTCGTACTTGGTTAATAAGATATATTGATTTATACCATGTAATGTGATGCGGCTCGTGACGTTCGAAACCTTAGTAACCCCCTTGTTGTTAAGGACGGAAACTGTTCTCGTACACGAAGCCTATTTACCCCATCTCCTCTCGGCTCGAATTAATTAATTAATTAATTAGACATGCTACACCAGCTTTGTACCATTATATTGGACTCGTCTGTAAACTGTTTTGCTTTTAAAATGAAGCGGTATGAGAGAAAGCAAAATTTATTGCGCTCGAGTTCACTTTGGCTAATTCCTGACAACTTTATTTTATCCATTTGTCTTTCACTTTTTCTATGAACAAAGTGCTTCAGTGCCTAGGTGTTGCAGAAAGGAAACATAATCATGAAGTAAATTAAACTGCAATGAAATTTTCTCCATATGAGTTAAGCTTTCTGACTAATTTATATCAAGTTCCAGTCTTTTACAATTGCCCATGAATACTAACCAAGAGTCACTTATAATCTTGTATGTATTTTAACAAGAATTTCAGTTCGTCCGTACCGAGGAATTAGAGTACTCCTTCACGTTTCACCGATTTAATCAATCAAAACGTTGTTACAATGATGCAGTGATCATGCCATCACCCGGGTCACCTGGCGGGTAAAAGAATGTCTAACTCCGCCGGTAACAGCTTGTTCTCTGGCCAAAGATGTTTTTTACACTTAAACTCTATCCAGATTAGCACTTATCGTTTTATAATACAGAAAACAAACCTGTATTCACAGATGTCAAAGAAAGAAAGATAGCAGCAATAAACTTGGAAGAGTAATTTAAATGCATGTAGATTTAAGATACAGACACGCCCTGAGGCGAGGGGCGGATGACGTCAACTGAACAATGGTTTGTTATATCCTGTCTCCTTGGCAACTAGAAGTACAAGACTGAGCCGCTATTTTACAGGAACCTTTGATCACCTTTCTGGGAAGTGGCTTTTGCTTAGCCAAACGTTACGTTAAAGAAAACAAAGCTATTTAAAAACAGTTCTGAGGACAAAAACCATGATAATGATAAAAAACACTAAGAAGGAGTGAGTTAACATCACTGACTTCATCAGATAGTGTTTCTTTAATTGAACGGACTTCAAATTAGACATGGTACACCTATTTTGCAACCATTATATTGGCCTCGTCTTTGATCTGTTTTTCTTTTGAAAAGAAGCAGTATGCGGCGAAACAAAATTTACCGGTACTGGAATTCACTTTGGCCAATTCCTAAGAGCTCCAGTTTAAACAGATCGCTTTAGTTTGTACGTTATATTACTGAGACAAAACCTCAAAACGTAATTGGTATTTGCATAAAACTGCAAATTTCGTCAAACGTTTGCTTTTCAAACTAATTTTTAATCGCATATCTTAGAGTATTATGTAATACAGTATGAATAAAAAACTAAGAGTCAATCATAATCATGTTAAACCTTCGACTTTCGTAGTTTTGGTGTAGTTTCCGCCCATACTTACTAAGAAATAGATTACTCCTTCATGTTCCTATCATGCGACTCGAATCCAATCACAGAAAGTTGTTGAAATCATGCCATCAGAGTCACTTCACGATAGAAAAGGAAAAGAATTTTGAGTAATAGCTTCTTCTCTGCTCAGCGGTGTTGGTCACTCTGATTTCAATGATTGGTGGCGAGGAAAAACTTCTTACTAACAAACGACACACTCTCGCAGTGTGAACTGGTCTGTCTTCATGTACATTTGCTCGGATCTTGATCAACAACTATAAAAGCCGCTAGATTACAGATCAAAAGCTATCGGTTACTGTTCATTTTTTCACTCTAAAAAATTCTCAGTAAATCAGTCTCAGAGCAGATCTAAAATCTTCAGAAAGTTTGGAACTCAACTCAAAAGTGATCGATCACGGGCTGAATTACAGTAATTTCATTCTCTCCATGAAATTAGAGCAATGGGCAACTGGTGTTGCCATTATGACCGTTATATCAATGTTTCCTAAAAAGAAATTCTTCGAGCCATCAAACACCTTTCCAAATATTTCCAAATTGCAACGGCTTTGAAGCATAGAAACGCCTAACTTAAACTCTATCCGCATTAGCACTTTACATTTTAAAATACTGAAAAAACAAACCTGCACTGATTACTCTGATTCACATCCAATGTTAGAGAAACAGAGACAGCATGACCCCAGCAGCAATACAGTGAGAAATCCACTACTAGACTGAGAGGAACAGGAGTGTGTGGACACTACAGATGCAGGGACCGCTTGACGTGAGGAGCAGATGGCGTCAACTAAAAATAGTCTGTAGTTGCTTTCTCGTTGGCACTTGGAGGTCTCAAAGAAAGCCGCCAGTTGTCAAGGATTAAATTGACATTTAGTCACTAATACTTTTAAAGGGGCGTGGCTTTCGCTTACAAAACATTACGGGGAACAAGGCAAAGCTATTTAAAACACAGCCCTGAGGACTATAGAGAGTCTATAGACCATGATAATAATCAGTGCATAACATAAAACGTATCGAGCTTGAGTTAGTGTATTTATGCCATCTGACGAACCTTTCTCCATACGTAGATATTGTTTATTGATAATTGGTTCGAATTCTAAGATTGGTTAACGGGATACATGGAATAAACAGTAAAGGTATAGTTACAAACTCTTCTAGAAATAGACAGATAGACCTGCCGTCAATTAGACATTCCTTCTCTAAAATTATAAGAGTTGTATCATCAAACTCTGATGAGGAAAATAGTTTTCCGAGAAACATTGAAAAGAAATCTTATTTAATTATTGCTTACAAAGACTGTTTCAAACTTTATCACCCATTCAAATACATTAGCTTTACGCTTGAATACCGATGAGCTGTTTTTACAGGTTTGAAAATACATTTCCTTCTTCAGTCGTAAACTATAGAAATAAATTCTGAAAATCTTATGTTTTAGCATCATTGACTTCATCAGATCGTGTTTCTTTACGTTCAGTCAAGATTTGGCAACAGTGTTATGACAGTTTATTTAGACATGCTAAAGCAATTTTGTACCCATTTTATATGTTGGGCTCATCTATTATCTGGTTTGCTTTTAAATGAAGCAGTATGATATTAAACCAAATTTATCGCGCTCGAGTTCACTTTGATTAATTACTAAGAACTCTGTTGTGTCTGTTTGTGTCACGTTTGAATACTGATGAGCTCTTTTTAGCACTGGCGGGCGGAAGCCCTAGTGTTAACAAATATGAATTCACATGTACTTTTTTGAGCATAAGCTAGAAAGAAAAAAAAACTTATGTTTGAACATCATTGACTTCATCTTCTTCTTTCTGGGACGTGGCTTTCGCTCAGAAAGACGTCAGTTACGTTTAAATAAAACAAAACTATTTTGAAAACAGTTCTGAGGACAAACACCATGATAATGATACAAAACATTAAGAAGGAGTGAGTTAACATCACTGACTTCATCAGATAGTGTTTCTTTAGTTGAACTTCTGTGATTTCGTAACTTGCCATAGAAACACGACTTCAAATTAGACATGCTACACCAATTTTGCACCAAATTGGCCTCGTCTATGATCTGTTTTTCTTTTGAAATGAAGCAGTATGCCGCAATATAAAATTTATCGGTAGGCGCTGGAATTCACTTTGGCTAATTCCTAAGAGCTCGGTTGTGTTCTACTTCTGTCTTTTAATAGAGTGGTTTAGTTTGTACGTTACTGAGACTAATTGTTATTTGTTTAAAACGTCACATTTTATCAAACGTTTGCTTTTCAAACTAATTGTTAATCGCATTTCTTAGAGTATTATGTAATACACGGTATGAATAAAAACTAAGAGTCTATCATAATCATGTTAAACCTTCGACTTTCGTAGTTTTGGTGTAGTTTCCGCCCATACTTGAAATAGATTATTCCTTTATGTTCCTATCATACGATTCGAATTTAATCAAAGAAAATTGTTGTTAAGATGAAATCATGCCATCACTGAGGGTCACTTCATGATGGTAAAGGAGAAGAATTTTGAGAAATAGCTCGTTCTATGCTCAGCGGTGTTGGTCACCCTGATTTCGATGCCAATTAACAAACACGAGAGTCAATGATTGGTGGCAAGGAAAAAATTATTACTAACAAATGACACTCTCTTTCAGTGTGAACTGGTCTGTCTTCATGTACATTTGCTCGGATCTTGATCAACAACTATAAAAGCCGCTAGATTACAGATCAAAAGTTATCGGTTACTGTCCATTTCTTTTTTCACTCTAAAGAATATATCAGTCTCAGAACAGATATAAAAGATTCAGACCGTTTGGAACTGCACTCAAAAGTGATCGATCACAGGCTTTGAATCATACAGCAGTTTTGTTCTCTCCGTGGAAAAGTTTTGTTACGTTTAGAGCAATGGACAAATAGTGTTGCCATTATGACCGTTATGTCAATGTTTCCCAAAAAGAAACTCTTCGAGGCAACAAACAAGTTTCCAAATATTTCCAAACTGCAATGGGTTTGAAGCATTACATTTTAAAATACTGAAAGAAAACAAACCTGCATTCACATCCAATGTTAGAGAAACAGAGACAACAGGACCCCGGCAGCAATACAGTGAGAAATTCACACTGAGACCGAGAAGAACTGGAGTGTGTGGACACTACAGATGCAGCCGCCGCTTGACGTCAACTAAAAATAGTCTGTAGTGTCTTTCTCGTTGGCAATTAGAAGTCTCAAAGAAAGCCGCAATTAAACAGGAACCAGTTGTCAGGGATTAAATTGACATTTAGTCACTAATAGTTTTCGAGGGGCGTGGTTCTCGCTTACAAAACATTACGAGGAACAAAGCAAAGCTATTTAAAACACAGCCCTGAGGACTACAGAGAGTCTATAGACCATCATGATAATAATGCATAACATAAAAAACATCGAGTTAGTGTATTTATGCCATTTGACGAACCTTTCTCGATACGTAGGTAATGTTGTTTATCGATAATTGGTTCGAATTCTAAGATTTGTTCTAGATTTGTGACGGAATACATGGAATAAACAGTAAAGATATAGATACAAACTCCTCCAGAAATAGAAAGATAGATCTGCCGTCAACTAGACATTCCTTCTCTAAAATTATAAGAGTTGTATCATCAAACTCTGATGAGGAAAATAGTTTTCCGAGAAACATTAACAAAAGAAATCTTAGTTATTGCTTACAAAGACTCTTTCAAACTGTATCACACATTCAAATACATCAGCTTTACGCTTGAGTACCGATGAGCTGTTTTTACAGGTTTGGAAATATATGTCCTTCTTCAGCCGTAAACTACAGCGGAACTTGAGAAATAAATTCTGAAAATCTTATGTTTTAGCATCATTGACTTCATCAGATCGTGTTTCTTTACTTTCAGTCAAGATTTGGCAACAGTGTTACTGACAGTTTAATTAGACATCCTACAGCAATTTTGTTTCCATTATATTGGGCTCGTCTATTATCTGTTTTGCTTTTAAAATGAAGCAGTATGTTATTAAATCAAATTTATTGCGCTCGAGTTAACTTTGATTAATTACTAAGAACTCTGTTGTGTCTGTTTGTGTCACGTTTGAATAGTGATGAGCTACTTAAAGCACTGGCGGGCGGAAGCCCAGTGTTAACAAGTACGAATTCACATGTACTTTTTTGAGCATAAGCTAGAAACAAAACAAAACAAAAAAAACTTATGTTTGAACATCATTGACTTCATCAGATTGTGTTTCTTGTACCAAAGGTACCAGATTAATTTTTTTTGTAATGTTTCGCTTGCCTGTTTTACTGCTGAACTCGAGGAGTAAACTGATTCACAATCGAGTACATGTAAACTTAATATTAAAACTCAACGGCTACATATGTGTATGCAAACAAACAATTGTGTTGCTCTTTTTATCTTTTAATCCGTTAATCTCTATTGTTCAGTTCTGAAATTATCCTGAAACAATTATTCCCCTCACGCTCAGTGAATATTAACAATATTCACTTCACCTTCGGTGGATAATTGTTAAATAGACATTTTTAGCTTGGGCGGATTGTTTCCCCATTTCGGACAATGTGATGATACTCTTGAGAAATCATTCTTTAAAATGTTCAAATAGCTGCGTGTATGTGAATAAATAATTTTTAGACAAATGTAACGAGAACAATTCCCTAGGGCATATCACGTGGTCTGTAATTGTACAACAGACCGCCCACGCAAAAAAAGGCCTCTGTATGCAAGACTAGGACTGTCAGAGGATTGTAACGTCATTGAAACCATTCCATGCAGGGTGGGCAGTGAATTCAAACATTGCTGCAAAAAATGCAGGAATACATTCACTCACCAGATACCGCAAAGAAACTCTTGGTCCACATTTTCCACAAACAATTCAGCAGAATATCCAGACATGATTCAATCGAATAATTGGGAGTTACAAATTACGGAAAAAAATTTAGCGAAAAGATAGACAAAAAAAAATGAAACGAAAAGAGAATGATTGAGGGCAGCAACGATCAAGCACGTGCGAGAGCAACAGATCGATATGGAGCTGCAGTCGACAACAACGAGATACTACTGAATAGATGTAATAAATCTAAAGAACCAAATGTATATATAAAGCAGTAAGAAACTTATCGAGCGAACTGTGAGCTTGAATGGAAACTTCCACGAGAAGACGATCGGGCGAGGAGCGAGACGATCAAAATATGGCAGAACGGTATCGAGCCGAGAGGAACTGGGGTAAATAAGCTTCGTGTACGAGAACAGCTTCCGTCGTTAACAACAAAGGGGTTACTAAGGTTTCGAACGTCACAAGCCGCATCACATTACATGATATAAGTCCTTACTGGCTTCGCATTACATGGTATAGCCATGACAACCAACTTATTTCGAGATAGTATTACATGACATGATGATATCACATTACTTATTTCGACCCATTTCGACCTATTTCGACCTGTTTCATGTCTTTTCGACACATGCATGTGTCGTAATATGTCGTAATATGTCGAAAAGTAATTTTGCTACAGATGGCGCTCATGCAAGCATGAATATGTCTGCATGTACTCTTTTTAATGAACAAGACAAAGGATCAAATCTCCTGAGTATCATCACATGATCTGTATTCAAACAAAATGTACAAGCGAAAAAGGTCTGTTGGTGAACAATACTAAAATACAATGAACATTTTAAGTAATGCTCTCCAAGTTAACAAAAGAGAAAATTACTTCTTATCATCCGTTGAGTGTTGAAAAAGAAAAGCCGTGATCACGCTAAATACGGCGTTTACCAAGGAATTAAAAACCAGAGGTGTTAAAATTATTAACACAAAGAGGCGTCACTACTTTCTCTTCATGTATTATGTCCAGGCAAAGATTGAAAATCTCTTGGTCCAGAATAGAAACAGATATAAAGTCGATGATACCCAAATATCTATACACAGTTTTTAGTCTGGTTTATTAAAGGAATGCAATCATTTTCCGCAGTCCTAATTTACACGTCTGCTTAATCATATCTTAATTATATTAAAATACGTTTGAAAAGTAACATAAAATCCAGTAAGATACGTCCATACAGGGCTGTGGAACTGGAATCGATCTACTTATTATCCATGTATCTTGGATTCCTAAAATGAGATGAGAAAAACGGCAGGAGCCCATTACTAGGAGCCTGCAACTCCAATAATAAGCCAATGCAACGCAGTTTTCCAGACCAGTCTATTTTTAGATTTTTTTCCCGCGAAATAGGCCAGTTCCAGTCTACATGAGCACGCTTCGGTGAGGAAAAAACAACGCGGCCTCGCGTGAACATATCAACATGTCAACATTAGTCCGTGCTTGTGATTGCAATAGTTCCTGTGGGGATCTGAATTCGAGATAAATTCAAACTAAAAATAGATCGGTCTGTGAAAACGCCGTGACCCGAATATGGGATAATTGGAGGCTCCTAGGCTCCTGGAAAAACTAATTAAGTACTAGTGACATCTGAAGAGGGGTTTAAAAAGATTAAACAGTACGAATTCGGCCTGGGCTTGACGTCGTGCAGCTCTCAATTTCTTCTAAATTGACTGATGTACGCTAAGCATTGTTTCCTAACAACAGGCTTCTGTGTTCAAACAATATTGAGATTAGACATCTAAACTGGCCTTCGTGAAACTGGTCCCAATTACTGATTACACACCTTTGGCTAAAATTTGTAATTCATTTTCGTTTGTTTAGAAGACTTGCACTAAGGTGTGAGGTCACGGAGGTGACTCGACCATTGTACAGTTACCTCATTCAAAAACTGGCACGATTTTTTTTAGCCAATCGCTCAACGTAAAGTAAAACCAAATCAAGTTCAAATTAATTCCACGACAAATAGAGCTTGTAGGTTATAGTTCTAAAGACGAATTGAAAAGTTCGAATCGAAAAGTTCGAAATAAAATTGCAAATAACTCCTGTTCAGTCCTGCAATCAGTTTGTGCTATCCGCATTGCGCTTGAGATCAGGGAATTTTTATTCAGTTTTTAGTGACTTCTTCAAGGGGCCGCTACTTTCATGCGAGTGTTTCCTTTCGTATGGGCCGTTACTTTCGGGGTTCAATACGTTACTTTCGGGGAGCCGTCACTTTCGGGGTGGAGGGGGCTTTACTTTCGGAATTTTACGGTATGTTAAGTTTTTTAAAGAACACTTGTATACTTACTTTTTTTGGAATTCTTCACAGATTTCTAGCAAAGTTTTATTTCGTTTCGGTTTTGAACGCTTTTGGCATCTGTGAAGAAACGAAGACTACTGTAAATGAAATAAATCATACCAAGAAAGAGACAAAAACGAGTCAAAACAAAGAATTTACAGAAACAAAGAGTTTTACAAAACAAAAACAACCTCGATTCTGATTAGATTAGCTTTGCAATGTGATTAGCTTTGTAATGTGATTCTCAATCTCAAACATGGACGTGCGAGATCGCAAGAGCGCAAAAAGGATATCAGATAAAATTACCTGGAAGCGGCATAGACGTCTTTATCCTTAAGTTCTTTCTTTTCAGATCGAACTTTCTTCGTTTGCCCCTCGGGACTAATTCGCATTCTTCCCCCAGCCGAGCTAAATTCTCCCATCATCTGATGAACTAAAGCTTTCGTTTGCTCGATCTCGCTCATCAGACCTTCGATTCGGTCGAGCGTGTTCATGGCGGTCGTGAAGAATCGAATGCCATTTTGTAATCCACCCGCTGTCACGGGCCTGGATCTAAATTTCAAATCTTCGGAGTTCTCTTCTTCTTCGTGTTTGTGTTTGTTCATTTTCCCGTTCAAACAAATGTTAACATGTACAACGCGTGTAATTAATGAAATATCCATGGAGACAGCTTGAACGTCACACTGAAGATAATTGTTACTTGCTAATTCACAATTATCTCCCCAATCACTTTTATTATCTTCCAGTTCCAATGTAATGTTCAAAGGTATGCACTAGAGACCAAATAAACTCTAAACAAATGTTTATTCTGTATATTTGATTATGTTACTGTATCGGCAGACATCAAATGCGTTCTTGTTTGTATACTCTCCTTAAAACTTCTGCGGCAGATAGATCATGAGATCAATGCCGAACGCCACAGAGGCGCAATTTGTCCATCTTTCTGTGATTTACAGCGGTATTTCAAGCAAACAGCTCACCATTAACTTCGTAACTTTTCAGTGGAAGCTGCTCTCATAAGTACAGTAGCTAAAAACAAGTTTTCTTTAATAATCTTCTCCTGTCGGACGGGTGGTAGGTATTAAAGAACTAAAGCTTTTCTGAAAAATCGTTAGATAGTGATAGCCATTTTCTTCGTTAACACCGCTTCCTTCTTATCAAAGTAACAAAATAAATTGATAATAGCGTTTTTCAACACGGCAGATCAGATCGGACAGTGAATTGCGCGAACAAAACCTGCGCGCGAATCAAATGTGACCTCACAACGAACAGCGTCACAATCAAACGCACTCGAGCGAAAGAGAGAAACCAAAATGTCGGCAACAAACGATCGTGCGCAATCGTTTCTGCCTTATCTTCCCGAGATAGTGGACATGATTTTAAGATACCTCCCTGCTAGGGAGCTACGCACAACAGCGCGCGTGAGTAGAATGTGGAGACATATTTCCATACAGATTCTTCGTTCACGTACAACCTGGACCGTGCATTATCTGGCTGACAAGCTAATAACTGGCAATGAGATAGACAGTGTCATCGAGAACATGTATACT
>JAHPZR010054230.1:5000-7500 GCA_019787425.1 Platygyra sinensis | reverse complement strand
TGTTGCGAAAAGTAGAGCACGGGTCTACTTTGAGCAACAAATTTTGGCCTTGTTGCTCGTTTTTCATCAAACTCACAACTTGTCGCGCAACAAATCTGCTCGTGCCCTAGCGAATCAACCAATCAGCACGCCGCATTTCTTCAACCCGCAACAAATGTTTTTGTTGCGCGACAAGTTGATCTCGCAAGGTGAAAAACGGGAAACATTGACAAAAACTTGCAACGAAACAATGTTGCGCGACAAGTTGAGGGTTTTTGTATCTCGTATTTCGCCGCCTTTACACGGTAAAAAATATCATGCATACACAGATTCCAAGAAAACCAATCCTAGCGCATGAAAGGTTTCACCTACCCCACCCTAAAATTAACCAATTGACTACTTTGACAACGTTATGACCAACCTCGTTCCCAGGGTCTCTCATCTTACCACCCCCAATTCATTGTCAATAACAGAACAGACACATTAAAAACTGACGTCAATTTGTTTTTACGACAAATTGTCCACTCTCGCTTGTTGACGCATCGCAGAAATTATATAAACATGTGTTTGTCCGCGTATTGACAATGAAAATTAGCCAATGAGCGCGCAAGAATTTCAGATATGTCAAGGATTGAACGCTAATGAGATTCAAATTCCTTATGATAAGCATCACAAAGTGTCCTCATTGGTAAAAAGTCACCAAAACACACAATTCTGTCAAATATGAAGTATGTGAAAGTGTCAAATAACCCTGCCAAATATGAAGTACTAATAAAACA
Source organism: Platygyra sinensis (assembly GCA_019787425.1). NCBI lineage: Eukaryota > Metazoa > Cnidaria > Anthozoa > Scleractinia > Merulinidae > Platygyra > Platygyra sinensis. Next base: position 6,742 of record JAHPZR010054230.1, on the reverse strand, counting down.
ATACTTGCGTTCAATCCTGGACATGCGTGGAGAATTTCTGCGGTTATCGTATAATGCCAAATGCTCCAAACCGTAATTACTCTATCAATTCAAAGACATGAATATAAATATTTACCATGGCAGGAGGGTAAACTCTGCGGAAGTTTCCCTTGTGAATGTGCTCTAAATATGCGGCTTTAATAAATTCACGTTCTCTCTCTCTAAGACAAGGGTAACACAGACGGCAGATCTAAGAAAACAAAAAGACAATGTGTTATACCTCCATAAGAAATTCATTAGGTGTATGTCTGATTGTCAGCGGCAAAACGTAAATAATCATGAACATACTTGAGCCAAGAAGGGCCTGAAGACAACTGATCTAAGAACGAACGATGACAACAAAATAAACAGACAAGCGTGACACCCACGTCTTTGTGACAAGCCTTGGTACATTCATTACTTGAACAGGCCTCATACAACACTTGAATGTCTTGATCATTTACTAGCATCTCTCTTTCATTTGGCGAACTAAGAACAAACAAACAAATCACTTCAGCAATTCTCTATGGACTGAAAATGTTAGCAGACACTTTTTCTTCTTACTTTGTCGAGCGAGAAGCGAAGAAGAAAGAAAAAGAAAATGGCTGCGCGGCAGAAGAACTAGTCTAGCATTCACGCTCACAGAATCAATAATTATTATTATTACAGATGATGTATGTTACCTGTACTTCAAACTATGATCCAGTTTAGTTGCCACTCCTACTAAACCAAGAAGGTTGAAAACGACCTAATGAAGGAAAACATCGTCAAATCAAGAAAATGATTTCTGTACAACTTGATTTAAAAGTAACCTACTTGTCACCTCAGGCACCTTAGCAATGCTGGAGGCAGCTGCGCCGAGTGATCAGTGCTTCGACTCGCAATTCAGCGGTCTCGGGTTCGAGTCCCGCTCTGACCACTGCAGAGGGTACTGAAATAAAGTTTATATATTTTTAATTTTGTGTTTAACGCTTCCGTCACGATATGAAGGAGTTACGGTAGCGATCGACACATCAGCCTTTTTATGCATTTAACACTGAACTCATGGGTCAGTAAGATACTGATGATAGTTACTGACTTTAGTGTTATAAGTTACTAAAGATGTTTACTGACCTTTCGTGAGTCACTTAAGATATTTATTGATATTTTTGCCTTTAGAGATATTTACTGACCTTTGGTAAGTAACTAGAGATATTTATATTTATTATATAAACACCAGTGAAATACCAAGTGAGCTTTCCCGCGAAAACTTCATATCTTCACACGTGAAGATAACATGTTATCTTCACACGTGAAGAGATCACCGTCGTTATGGTTACATAACAAATCGCGCCTTTGAAAGCGGCGCTGGTGTTCGTATAATAATGATGGTGTTTATATAATAAACAGAATATTACATCCCTGGTGAAAATCCTGACAGGATCTTTGAGGATCTTAAAAGATCTTCAAGGACCTGCCAAAGATCCTTAAAGATAAGGATCTTTTAAGGATCCTTAAAAGATCTTTAAAGATCTTTCAAAGAAATTCAAAGATCTTTAATGGAAAGATCTTTCAAGGATCTTTGCTAGGATCCTTTAAGATCCTTGAGGATTCTGTGAAGATCTTTCAAAGATCTTTGAGGAATCTTTGCAAGGATCTTTCAAGGATCTTTGCTAAGATCCTTCAGGATCTTCAAGGATCTTATCAAGATCTTGCTAGGATCCTTGTTAAGATCCCAAAAGGAT
>JAHPZR010054228.1:10000-12851 GCA_019787425.1 Platygyra sinensis | reverse complement strand
AGAATAGCGTTAACATATGTCAGTAGTGGATGATGCTACATTTTAGGAAAGGGACTAAAACTAATAAAATGGTTACAAATTAGTGAAGCAAAACTTTAAAAAACAAACAAAAAGCAGGAAAGAAACAACAAGCAAACTTGAAACCAGTTTGTGGTTTTACTTGAAATTTATACAAAAACGTAAACATTAATCTTTTAGAGTATCCATAAACTTCACAAAGCAAACTTTTTGAGCATCATAATAAAGAGACCCCTAAAATCCTGTTTTGATTCGCTCGTGTGTGACATAATTTGAGCCTGCGTGCTTATTGTACCTCTGGACAATTTTCAAGATCTGTTAGTGACCGCATGAGCGGTCTATGTGAATAGCAGACGTGCAGCATTTCAACAATGCTCAGACATACAGTGACTGTGGCTTGAATGATTTAACATGGATCATCCTACACTCCCCGATGTCGGTAAGAACTGTGAACTAATTTGAGACCAATATTTTGGCTGGCTGGGACAAATTTGGGTTCTCTCGGTTCTTCAAAATAAAATCGCATTCAAGTGAATGGGTATTTGTATTTACAAGTGCAGTTTTAACAATTGATTATTCAAAATGCTTTTAACGTTTCCAGCTTTCGATTGACCGTAATATGAATAATCGATCTGAATGTTCCTGATGCCATAGGTCCTGCAAACCTGAGACCTTTATGAAATTTACCACGGCAAAAAGACCAGTTGATTTGTGTGTGCAACTTGGCCACGTCCGATTTCTATTTGTTCGGTATGTAGCAGCTTAAAGAAAAATTATAATTTAAATATACATACGAGGAGCACTTTGACGGAAATTGTCTGTTTGTCTGCTGCAGATCAGACAAACACAAGGACTGAACGTGAGTTTTGAGTTACGTCTAGTTCCAACGTGCATGTAAAAGCGTGGGAAGCTCACCAAGAGATCGTGCAGCAGTGCTAGGGCTACATAAACAAATCACGTTCTTACTTCTTGCGATGACCGAGCACACTGTACACTTTTCATAAAATCACACATGCTGAAGTCGTGATGGCCCTCTTTAGGTTCACACCGCTTAAATCAGTTGGGACGTGCTTATATCAATGGCAAACCACTTCCAAAAGAGATTCGGCACGAAATCCTCACGTTAGCCCTCCAAGGATTTCGCCCTTGTGACATAAGTCGTCGTTTACGGATCACTCATGGCTGCATTAGTAAGTTGTTGTCCAAGTATCGTAAAACTGGCTCAATCCAAGCTGGCGGAGAAAGTGTAGGCCGACCCCGAGTGATCACTCCTCGAATAGCACAGAGAATCATGGAGTACAGAAAGGAACAACCAGGTCTGTTTTCGTGGGAGATACGAGATCGTCTTGTTCAAGAAAGCCTGTGCAGTAAGGAAAGTCCTCCCTCTCTTAGTTCCATCAGTAGATTGTTGAAGAATAAAGATGAATTAAACACAGCGCCAGGAATTATTCGGCAACGTAACAGCAATTCCTACATGATTGCCAGTATCTTAAACCTACCGCCATCTAACGGGCAGTCTTCCACAGATAACCATGGACAAATGCTAGCTGAACAGAAACAGACAGGTCAGTAAAAATATCAAATTTGCTTGCGTTTTTTAGTGATTCACAGATTTCAATTTCAGTTTATCTTAGATCCTTGTGGGGTTATTGAGAACCGTTAAATGGACACTAAACCAATCTTTACTTGATGTTTGTTTCCATTTTTTGAGAGGCAGTGCTCGAATTGTAATCAATTTCAGTTTTTTGTTACGAAAAAAACTAGAGTATTGAGGTCTTAATATTTATTTTTCAAAGCAATGTTGGCACTGTCCACTATGTGTAAAAATGGAGAATAGGCGCCAAAGGTAAAATCTTCATAGCACATGGTTGCATTATGTATGAGTTGATAACAGTCTGAAAACAATAGTCTAACAAAGACGAGTAAGTCCCTAAAATTTGCCATAGTGGCCCAATGATCTTTACATCATTTGTATGTTAAAAGATAATGTGTCAGAGGAAACTCATTTTGTTCAATAAAACAAAAAATTGTCTTGAAAGAAAACAAGATACATACACTTTCAAAATGCTGATGTGCACACAGAGTTCTGCAAACTGATTAACTCCTTAGAAGAAAGGTTTGATGTTTGTTTACTCCATTAGTAAAGCCTAGTTGCCTGGAATTTGAAATTTTACATACTTACAATCATTTTCATAACGCTTATTGATATTAATTGATTTAAGGTCAGGGAAATTATGTAGTGTTAGATGTTATACGTTCCAATACAAATGAAAACAGAATGTTGCATCACTGTATCACTCATGATAACATGCCATGGGAAGTCTAGTTAATGAATGGAGCTTTCACTGTTTTTAATGTTACATAGTATGGCTAATGTGTTTTTAGCTGAAGTATGTAAGTAAGTAATAACTTTAATGATTTCAATTCAGACGTAAGTCCAACCATTTCAAGACCAAAGTTTCCCACGGCAGACGATAAGCTCAGAAAACAGCTAATGCATAAAACTAGGACCAAATAAATTCCTTTCAAAAACAGGACTCATGGCTTATTTTGATTCTCGTTGAAGCTGTTTTTCCTTAGTATTAATGTCAACCTCTCACGATTGAACATGATTTTGTTTTAGGTGATCTAGGAGTATGCTAACTCGAAACTTCCATGAGCTTGAAAACCACTGATTTGTAAATGACCTTAATGGAGTTTTTGATGGGGTGCAATGGCAAGTGGGATTTGCCTCTCAAGTAATAACTAGCCTGTGACGATGGATAAAATCTCAAAATTTGTTGGGGAAGCTATTTATCATCACGCTTCATGGTAATGAAAGCGTTTATAGATG
>JAHPZR010054228.1:0-7500 GCA_019787425.1 Platygyra sinensis | reverse complement strand
ATAGATAAATGACCGTTACATTAAAAATACAGCATAACAGAATATGAAAGGCTAACATAAGCTTAAGTTAACTATGGAGTCTTAACAAGATCCAGCACTCTTCACTGGTTTCCAGGTTGTTGTTGTGGCCTTGCCTTATTACATTGTCTAGTTATATACCTGCATGCAGAGTGTCACGCCTGCAGATCAAAAACTTTGATGTCAACTCACGCCTGTGTTCCAATTTCTCACGCCTGGTAGAAACGTACAAGAAAGATATATCGCTGTTTTAGCCGGTAATTTTCTAAATAATATTGTACACTGATACGATTCTTACTAAACAACTACGTCGACATCTATTAGATAAATTGCCATGGTTTTGAAATGGCCAGTTTAAATATTACCAGTCTTAAGACGAGCTATGTATTATCTTATAAATATTCAAATATCGGTCGATGTACTGGCTAGACGGAAGTCTTCGGAAGTCTTCGGACTTTCTTCGGAAGTCTTTGGACATCTTCGGATATCATCTGAGCCCTACAAAGAATCCTGGTAGTCTCAGAAGAAAAATGTTACGCCTATAAATTAAAAAAAGTTGGCAGGTATATAGTTCCCGCGATAGAAAAGGGGTTTGATCGGGGAAAAAATAGAATCTCACTATTTTTTGTAGAATCTCCAGATTTATTTTCATGGATCTCCAGATATTCCTTTACCAGGGGTTGGCAGGTCTGTAAGCTCGACAGGATTCTTCTTTTTGTAATAGGGCACGTTTGAATTTCCAAGCTTTCGCGTTGCGTGACATGACAATCCCTGTCGCGGAGGTCGAAACGAAGAGTTATCGCTTTAGTTTTTGCAAACTAAACAGTGCTACCTCGTTCCCAGGCCTTTTCCCTGGCTTGGGGGCGGGGCAGGGCGGGGCGCCCCAAAGCCAGGGAAAAGGCCCTGGGAACGAGGTTGTAAACAGTGCTTGCACTAAAAGAAGCATTTATTTGAATGTGTCGGATCTCTAGAGCAATAATTTTTTGTTTTAATAGCAAAACTCAGTGACAGATGTTTCTGTTACTATACGGCCACCATGTTTGTGTCCCTCCGACGGGCACAAACATGGCGTCTCCGTACTGAAAGCTCTATAAATTTGGGTGGCACACTTCTGCAAACAACTCGCGAATGAAAAACAGCAGAGACCTGATTCTTGGCGAGGTTGTTTATATATCAATCATCTATCGTATCCGATCCTAGATTCTTGACTTTATTCATTGAATGGTTACGATTTTTAGTTTTGATCACATGACTGGTGAAAACCGAGAATAGGTCTCATAGTGCCGGGCGCTTTTAGCGGAGAGCGTAGAAACTGGGAACGAGAATTGTGACACCTTGCTAATCGTGAGGTCGCTCTTCGCGATCAACATAATTTACAGAATGCTCAGTTCTGTGACGAAAGCTTTGGAATGAATCAGTGCCTTATAAGGTCACAGCGTTTAGGGAACAGGTCGACAAATTGTAAAGCTTGCAAGCCAGCGCTTGCCAAATTAGCAAACTGTTCGTACCTGAGTGCTCACAAACGCCTCAGATGTTCAATCAAAGGCTCTTTAGGCTTCCTCGTGTCATTAGTGTTGTCTTGTTGAATCGATAAAATCGATAATCCACAAAAATCATTTGAAATTTATTAAGTGTATCGGAAATCCATAAAGGGATACTCTGTGAGAATTGATTTTGAAATTGTCCTTATCGGATTATTAAATGTCTCCAGTGTTTGTATGGAAGTGAATCGGCGATTTTCTAAGGGTAGATTCAGTTTGTTGACGTAGAAAAAATCATCACGTCAAGGCTTTGTTCTTTTCTTGCCTTGAACTGGAGCTATGTCTTTTGAAGCCAAGGCTGCCATTGTGTTTCACTGATATAAACCACGGATTTGGTGGTGATTCGTCACTAATAATAACATTTCTTTTGTTGGCCAACACAGAAAACTCGGGTGAAGCATCTCCACTTCGGACTCGGAGAAAAGAACTCATCAAGTACACGAGCCACCAACTACATGAACTTGAAGCAGCATTTAAAATCAATCAGTACCCATCTGTGTCGGGGAGAGAATATCTGGCAAGAAAAATTGGTGTTACTAAGTCACAAATTCAGGTGCATAACACTGTTCTATTACAGCATATTTTATGATTATGCAAATATGTCAGGTGTGTGAGCACTGAGCCAAGAGGCTTTTACCATTCGACCAAAAATTCCGGGGCGAATTTCCGGAAATTTCCATAGGCAAATGGTACAGTCTTTTTCCAGTGCATGGAAGACGATAATTTTTCGCTTGGAATTTTCTATAACTTCTAGGTTTAAATCACAAATATAGAAGCAAACAGAACACTGATAAGTCGACATATGACTTTTTATTGACCGCAACAGCAGAGATCTTGCACTAACCACAACGGCAGCGAAAACGTCGCAAAACAAGGGGTTTAATGAGTCGTACAATGGTTCTGCACGCGTTATAAATCTTTGTACATTTCCCAGCCAACCTATGCTAAACAAACAAGTACACCACGGGGGCATTATTTTTATAAAAAGCCGCTTTCTTCACGAATTAAGCTGTAGCTAGTATTTATCGACATATAAGTAGAAAGGTTCTAAAGTGTTTCTTTTATCGAATGTGCGTCGCCGTCATCCTTGCGTGAGATGTCCAACTCGTTGTGATCGCGGCCAAAAGAATTTGCTAGCGCTGAGTAGAAAATTGGGAATTTGCATAAATTCCGAAAAAGAGGACAACCTCGTAAGGTATACCCAAATTTTCGAGAAATTTTTCCCGGAAATTTCCGTTCCATTTGACTCTCATCCCGGAATTTCTGGAATTTTGGGGTTGAATGGTTCGCTTTTCGGAAATTCAATAATTTCCGGATTTTCTGGAACTTTTCCCAAGAAATTTCCGTACCATTTGTCCCCGTTTCGAAAATTTCGAAATTTTTGGTCGAATGGTAAGCGCCCAAGATGTTCTTAGTCCCGTTCCAACGCCGCTTCATTCATGCGTCGAACCTAAATGATGAGTTAAAGGAGCACTGTCACGGTATTTTAGCATCATTTTACAATGCCAAAATATGTTCCTGCATCAATGGAAACCCAAAAATAATGATACAGTTTTGTTATCTAGGACTTTATCACTACACCGAAACCATTTATTGCCGCCTAGCACTTAGCATGGCAAGGATGGAAATGGATTTAAATTTGAAAAAACTAACCCGTTTTTCAAATTCTAGAGCCATTCCTTGAAAATATTGCCCGAAATTCATTATGGTTTGCTCTCTGAGCCCCCATTCGTTTGATATGTTTCTTTTAGTCCATTTGAGCATTTTGGGAAGGAGTAAAGGTACCAGGTAAAGATTTTAGCAACGAATGAAGCCGAAAACAACAAAATTCCTGTGACAGTGCTGCTTTAAGTACGGCAGAAGAGCGGCGTTTGAATCAGTTCGGTTCGGCAGATTAGATTTGGAGCGGCAAACAACATTAAATTCGGCAGGGTCTGCCGCACTATGCGACTTTGGAGCGGCGGCTGATTCATACGAGGTTCTCCTCATGTGCCGAACCTAACGTACAGATTACTGTAATATATTTTTCATATAACGGCACTCGTGATTGGCTCAAAATTGAGTGGCGTGACAAGTCATGCATGAAGCTCGAAGTCGTCGCTAAAAATAAATACAACAAATATTCTGTCACGTTTCGGAGCTCCCTTCTTGCCTTCGATTTAGGAGAATCGGGACTGTTTGAGCGATTTTTTTTAGCGCAAATTCATTTTTTGCTGTTTCTTCGTGATACTAGCCCAGCTTATGAGATTTCCCTTTAACAGGTCGTATTTACCGGGACAAAACCTGTCTAAATACAAACAAGGAACCTTGCGATTGAGTTTGCTTCCTTAAATATTGCTTGGACAGCGAGACATTAGTCATCATAGCTTTTCCATTTGGACAGAGTTTTTGAATTCAGAACGCATATTTTCTCATCAAAAATTGTTTACCACGAGCTTCCCGAATTAAGTAGTACGCCGTCTGAATCAGCCGTCGCTCCAAAGTCGCTCTAAAGTCGAACTTTATTGAGTTTGGTTCGGCACATGAGTGGAGCGGCGTCGGGCCTTACCTGGTGTATCTGTTTGTTGGACTTTACTTAGGTGTGGTTCTCAAACCAAAGAGCGAAGTGCAAAGCTAGAGATCTAAAGCACTCGACTTTTGAAACAGGACCAACACCAAACGACCCAAAAGACTGCAGGTGTCGACGGATTTCAGGTTCTAACATACTACCAAGAATAATGGGACCAGGTACCTCAAGAATATTCTTTCCATCCGATAAACGGTGTGAACAATTTTTGATCACCAGGAAAACGTCAGATGTTTGACATTCAAAATTGATAATGTATTTAAGACAATGCTAAATCCTTCTCCCATGGTAGTAACATGTAAATAATGGCAATAGGACTGAGTGGAGTCCAATTCGGTCTTTAATCATACGAGTGATAACAAAATCGGACGATCGCGCAGCGGGAGTCCGATTTGTCTATTACGAGTATGATTACAGACTGAATTAGACGACACGAAGTCTTATTGCCAATTAATCATAGAAAATACAATTTCCGAGAAAAAAAGAATAGCAAAGTTATGAAAGAAAGGGAAAATTTACATTAGTAAAGGGGATGTAAACTGCGCCCGACTCCTACTGGTAATTGGGCTCCACAAACACAAAAGCAAGAGCGCGTGCACGCACGTACGCTCGCACGTAAATACAACTTTGAATGTGATTGGTTGATTTAGACTACAGCTTTGAATGTGATTGGCTTATTGAACTGTCCAATAACAAACTATCCAATAACAAACTGTCCGATTAGAAAATGAAAGAGTACCAGCGGTTAAAGATCTCTATGTTCTGTAGAGGTATACTCTGCTCTTCAGGAATATTATTCCTCCCCTCCCCCCTTGCCAAGAATGAAAGTTTCACAACCAACATGACAATACCTGTCAAAAGAACGCCTTCAAAGCGCCTAGTATTTTGTATTTTCTATATTAGAGATGTGCAAAATTTCGGGCTGCATGATCATTCTGATCTTATTGTTTTTAATCTAATAGTGAAAAATCTAAGTTGTGTTTGCAAAATTGAATCATTTTTTTTACTGTGTTAGTAGGCTGCGTTGCAGCTGATTCCTTTCCTTTTCCAGGCGAAGATCGAGCCAGCGAGCGAAAAAGCGGGGGAGCGAAGGAGCACGCCTGGGGTGAGCGAAAAAAATTGAGGAGAAGTGGGAGAGGGGTGGGCAAGTAGGGCCGGGGGAAGAGGTGGGGAGAAAAGGAATCGCCTGCAGTCAATCCCAAACTTTTTACCGAACTCCGTTCGCCCACGAACGGGGAGCAATATTGCAATTTGACTGGTTATTAACCCGTCAAAGTATGATATCAAACATTTGTCTTTCATGCATAACCCGACATCCGGAACACAACAAAATCAAAATAGATATGGCCGAGTTCCAAGAAGCGTTTGAAGGAGTCTTCGAATTTTCTGTGCAGGAAACGTCGCAAGACCTTTCGCAAAACGTAAATTATCTGTTACGAGCTTTCTCAGGGTTTCACCTATTTTATGATCATTATCAATATCACGAAGATATTTAAAAGGTTGAATAAAGCTCTCCATCGACTTTCCTCTAGCTCTCGCGAATAAGAAAAACAAAGCGTAGTGTCCACACGTATTAGAATCTGTGGCTTGTAATTGTCCAACATTGCAACTAACATCCTGGTAATGTTTAAAGACCCATGTCACAAAGGGGTAGGGTTTATATCAATGGAGTGGTAATCCATAACTGTCAAAGACTTCACATTGATCCTTTTCCACAAATATGCTTAACCAGTGTGAACCCTGTTTATAATGGGTATCCACATTAACAATATAGGCAGATCTTGTTTGGATTTCTTTTTCTTTTGGTAGTTGGTCCGATGCAAACACACCTTTGAAGATAGGTTCGATAAAAGGATCTAGCCTAGCCAAATAATCCAGTTGTCGCATAGCTAATGCCACAAACTCCATGTTTACTACTTGTCGTAAATCACAGCTCGGTTTGGGTCAATTTCTAGGGTGGTTTGGAACTCACCGTAGACAAGGATGTTGTTAATGTGCCCTGGAGCTTCACCAAACTTGAATTTAAACCTTAAATTTCCCGACATGCGCACAACTTACTAATGTTAAAGGTGCACAATCTCATTTATAGAAAAATGGTTTTGGGTTAAGTCTCTTTGTGATATACGCGAACCATATTGGAGTTTTAGTTTCGCCAGTTTGAAATAGATTTAAAATGTAGTTTACATGTCAAGAACATAAAATATGCTTTCAATAGAAAGTTTAAAACCTATTTGAGATAGCAATTGATATTAAGAGGCAGAAAACATATAGGAAGAGGAAGGGGAGGAGGGAGAACACTAGAAGGAGGAGGAGGGAAAACAATAGAATTGTGGTGGTGGTGGTGGTGGTTGTGGCGGTGGTTGCGGTGGTGGTGGCGGTGGTGGTTGCGGCGGTGGTGGCGGTGGTGGTTGCGGCGGTGGTGGTTGCGGCGGTGGTGGCGGTGGTGGAAAACAATAGAATTGTGGTGGCGATGGCGGTAGCGGTGGTGGTGGTGGTGGAGGTAGTGGTGGTGGTGAGGTGGCCCGAGTGCGGTATTGAAAATTTCGAGTTCATTGTTAGTGAACGAGTGCAGGTAAATCCCGATAAATCACGAGCAATGAGTGCGTTAACATTTTTATTATTCAAATTGAATACACTGCAAACAAAAATCGTCAAACTTAGAGTCAGTCGAAGCCATGGTGTAATGACAGTGGTGTATAGAATTTACACCACGGCTATTACACCACGATAGTGACGTCAAGGAGGTTGTTTCGTCATAACCCAGTGTCACGTGGCACAAATCAACCAACCAGAGAATCGGAATTCGTACAGTGTATGAAAGTTGAATAATAATATCATTTATCCCAAAAATTACAGGACGTGGAAACTGATTATTTACTTGACATAAGTTTGAAGCCATAACCAAAACGCCTGACACTCGGCCACTGGACAATGGTGAATATTATCATTTAAGTGAAAACCACAACTCGCTAATGGTTCTACAATCGTTTGTTCTAACTGTTCGTATTTGGGGCAACCCCAAGTTTCTAAATTGAGACAAGGAATGTTCAATTTGTTTAACAAGCAGGGCCCCCTTTGTAGGCTACCACAGTTCTTTTCTCCGTCTTGAATTGGCTGTATAATTTCAGTAAGACAATATCTTCTTCACCATGCACATATGCTCTCTCTTGGTAACGGGGTTGATAAGTGAGTCCGTGTATGTTATGTTTTGCAAAGTTCACTGTCTTTTTATCCTTTAAGTCTTTTTATCCTTCAAGTTTTTAAGTCCTGCTGGCTGGAAGAAAGCATGGTTTTCAAAGTGTTCATTCCAAGAGTAATAACCCATTTCACGCACTTGAAATTTCATTTGAACAAAGAATCCCTCTAAGTCTATGA
>JAHPZR010054227.1:12500-16647 GCA_019787425.1 Platygyra sinensis | reverse complement strand
GAGGCCGCTATCTTAGAACTTACCCATGATGCCATTCGGGTTTGAGCTGTACGCCATCAGTCAAGTTTTTCTTTTTCAAATCAGGTAATAAACTTTACTTTTTAACCAAAAATTGTTTAGAAAAGGGGTTTATTGTAAAATGTAGTGATTTATTAATATAATAAATAAAGAACGCATTTAAAATAACTGTTTTAAAGTCAGCCTCGTTTCCATGTCAAATCAATTTTTTGAAAAAAAGAGAAGTACAAAAATTATGAAAGCTACTCTTTCACGATTGCTATCAAGTAAATTTGAAAAGTCCTTCATACAACCTTTCATCAGATATCACTCACGTTTCTCTCCCTCAGTGGTACCGGGAACCTGCCCTGGCCCATGGACTAATACCTACAACACAACCCTGATAGACGAGACCAATGCAAAGGCGGGGCATTTATTTTAGAAAATCTAAGCTAAAACGGGAGCCCGCGTCTCATTCACCCTAAATCTGCTCATCATCTGCGTTTTACAGTGCGCAACGTGCACCTGTTGTTTAGAGGACCATTTCTCGGCATGGTCAGCAGTGTATTGGCGAAATTAGACGATATCAATGCAACAAGTGTGACACGAGGCTATACGGTCCAATAACTGGTATTTGAGCTTTCTTACGTCGCAAAATGGTTTCCTTACTCAAGCGCGCGTTACTCCAAGAAAAACTGCCATGTGAGCAAGCTACCTACCTTTCAGGAAAATTAGTTATATTCACATTCTTTCATGCTGCCTGTGAGTGACATATCGATATTTTTAAAACGATTTATGTAAAAGAGCGGAAATCGTCTTCCCCTTTCCGTTCATTGCTCGCATACGTTCTTTCAAGCATTTCATTACCCATGGATTCTGCACCCGGCCTTTACGCTAGCTACGCCGCTACGACCGTTAATAAAAAAGAGTTCACATCTATATTCACGGAGGTGTAGTCGAGCCTCATGATCTACTACCTTGTCAATGTACTATTGCGTACTGTTACGGATGTGAAGAAGCGCCCCAAGGTTGGACAAGCGGCTTTGCCTGTCGATAAAGTTGGCGCAACATACTGAATTAAATTGAACGTCAATCACCGTGAGTTTCCTTTAAAATGCCCTTCAGTTAAAACTTTTCAGAACATATCCTACAGAAAAAGAAAATATCAGTTGTACAGCAGCGACAGTCATATCATTAAACTCATTGACAGGTACCTTGGGTTATGCTTTACCTTTGGTTCCAGTCTGAAACCTGAGCGGTCCAGGAAATTCGATCATTTTTATAGAAATAGCATGTATGTATGAGGGTGTCATTGGCGTCATCGCTTTGACGGTCTTAGGGCTTTCAGTTAACAGTTGTAGGTTATCAAAAGGAAATTGCTTCCGTGAGTTGACGTTAATATCAAGTTTGTGTTTAATATTGACATGTTGTGTAATAGATGTTATTTTGGTATTTCAGTGATGAAATAATTAGTGAATTTTTATCAACGTACTCAACTACTTAAGTTTGTTAAGTGGGTATATTTGAAAGCATGGGAACTGGTTTTTCAGGTAAAATGATAATCTGAGAATCAAAAGTCCGAAATGAGCAGTTAAAACCATGGAATTTGATTTTTTAAATTTTTTGGACGTTTGACGGAACAATACCCCTTTTTGACAGCTGACGGTTGGATTTCAGGCCGTTGAAGGTCGCGTGGGACAAATAGCCTTGAAAAAATTGACAAGGCAAAATTTTTTTTGTCCTTAATCTTTTTAAACGCTTTTATCTTGGCGGTTTTTGGCCGTGATTGAGCTCAAGCTTTACAGAGACATAAAGAAATGATGGAAGGTTACGAATGTTGACTTTTATTGCTACATATTATAGGGGCATTGTCACGCTATTTGGCAACTTTATAAAAAGCTAGAAGGTGCCTTCACATGATTTGAATTCCAAAACTAATGATCTAGTTTTGTTATTTAAGACTATTTGAAGATACTGAAACTTTTTCCTGTCGCCTGTCGCTACGGATGGCATGGATGGAAATGGATTGAAATTTGAAAAAATTGGCCAATTTTTTCAAGTTTTTGATGCCACGAGTTCCAAAAATCCTCAAGAAATTTGTTATGGTTAGCCCTCTCTGATAAAATTCATTTGATATCTTCGCCGTAGCTTTACAGAAGCTTTTTGTTTATGATTAAAGCCTTAAAGTAATGATTTTAGCACAGAATTGACTCAAAACAGCAAAATTCTCGTGACAGTGCCCCTTTAAGGTGGTATGATACCCTAAAATATGGTGTTATCCATGAAAAGCTCAATTTTTTGAAAATACAAGATTTAAGATCCTTGAACACTTGTCGAAAACATTTTGAAGTGATCTTGCTAATTTTCCTCTAGATGAGTGCGAAATTTAAGGAAAGTACACAGTGGTATAAGTTTTTTTACCTAGCAACGGCCATAGCAACGGTTGTTTACCATAAGAAAGTGGCCAAAACTATGGATTAGTCTTAACATATATAAACGAAACTTTGTAGAAAAGCTTTGACAACATGCACAATTAGATTGGCATAATTAGTTGTTAAAGGTCTTGTCCCGAATCACCATCACAGGCTCATTCGTTTCCCTTATGAAAAGGAATATTTCCTAAAACTGTAGTAACTTTTTACAAAATAGAACAACTATTCCACCCCCTCCCCCGAGATCCAACCTAACCCCCGCCCGTTATTTGTGGCTTGTTAAATGCTTAATACTTCTTGTAAGAAACTTTAAGTGCATTTTTCTCAAATTTGTATTTTTGTACCGACTCTTCACGCCAAATTTTCTTCTTTGCAAGATATCAAGGTAAAATTCCTGAAACTTACGCTAATGAAACATCTATAGTGTCGTAATGCATTAAGCCAAAAAATCGTAACATTTTAACTTCCGCCACGTGATAAGGGATGATTTGTTCAATGAGCGTGGTATGAAATGAGGTTATTTCAAAAAAAGGCCTGCAAAAAGCACCGAAAAGAAGAACTAACTGCCAAAACGTAGGCTCATTGCACAGAACCAAACAAACACTTACATGCCATGCTTAATTAACAGTCAAATCTTGTTTTGTAAAAGAGCAAAAAATGCTGGCGCTAACCCTATAAAAACCTACTTCAAAAGGCTGTGGCTGGTTGCCATAGCAACCATTTTGAGTAAAACGTTCACGATTCATTGTGTGTTTATGAGCGTAATAGCACACAATTGATCTTTTTTCACCAAATTTAAACAAACTTTTTGGTCCATATGTAGGGTACCATACCAAGTACCTTAAGGTTTTACTACATAAAAACCAAATTGTTAAAAACACGATTTTGTGTTCATATTTGAACGCCGGAACAGCTCGAACAACACGCACAGGTGTTAACTTTTTCGCGCTCCTCCCCTCGCACGCGACTCGCGTTTCGCGCTCACCTCGATTTTGCCTCTGTTGGCCTAAAATACGTAAAAAAATTACGGTTGTTCTCTAAGCGAAAGAAAAAGATGCAAATGACAAGTAATCTCTAAATCAGAGAAAAACATCTAAAAATTCCCTGGTTCAAATGCTTCTCTCTGGCACTCTAGGCTGGCCCAGAATTCAACTCATCCTTGCCTTTTAAATGTATAGTCAACTGGTGTTCCTCGTTCCAGTTGGCTCGTTCCAGTTGGGATTTTTATTAAATTTAAATAAGTTTTAACATCTAATCCTACTCTTCAATCCAACCCTTATATCATACTCTTCAATCCTGCTCTTCTGTATAACTTGCTTATATTCCCGGGGGGGGGGGGGTACTCCCTTATAAGGGCGTAATGGGGACGTGCGGCCAGCCAGGGTATGTTTTTCGGGATTTTTGTCTTAAACAGGGTATCGAATTTATCATTTTTTGTCTTAATCAGGGTATCGCTTTATCATTTTTTGTCTTAAACAGGATATCTTTTCTTGGACGGTAAACAGCAAAATTTTTATAAGCTCTTGTTGATTAATATTGAATTCTGTTGACTTTGGCATTGATACCAGGCACATTAAATTTCCATTGATTACACAACAAGAAAGCCACACAATTTGTAACCGCAACTTTTAATGTCTTATACAGGGTATCAAAAATCGGAATTCTGTCTTAAACAGGGTAGGAAAATCAGCGATATTTGTCTTAAACAAGGTCAAGGT
>JAHPZR010054227.1:0-5000 GCA_019787425.1 Platygyra sinensis | reverse complement strand
GATGAAACCGCAAAAGATAACCGCCAAACCGCAGCATAAATTAGTCACGACTTGATTCGAAACAACGAGCTGGGTTTTTGTTCCACGACAAATCTTCAATTTTACCGTTTTCAAATACTGAAATTGTTCTTTTTGTATTTCAGCTTATTTATATGCAAAGAATAAATAGGAATGATATGTTTAGGGCCTGATTACATGAGCCGGGCTGCTTTGGTGTGCCGAGATGACTTTCTGGCGGGAATTACACCCGGGGGGGGGGGGTACTGGCTATATCCCTGGGTGGGGAGGTGCGGCACGGCCCCCAATACCTTGACCTTGTTTAAGACAAATATCGCTGATTTTCCTACCCTGTTTAAGACAGAATTCCGATTTTTGATACCCTGTATAAGACATTAAAAGTTGCGGTTACAAATTGTGTGGCTTTCTTGTTGTGTAATCAATGGAAATTTAATGTGCCTGGTATCAATGCCAAAGTCAACAGAATTCAATATTAATCAACAAGAGCTTATAAAAATTTTGCTGTTTACCGTCCAAGAAAAGATATCCTGTTTAAGACAAAAAATGATAAAGCGATACCCTGATTAAGACAAAAAATGATAAATTCGATACCCTGTTTAAGACAAAAATCCCGAAAAACATACCCTGGCTGGCCGCACGTCCCCATTACGCCCTTATAAGGGAGTACCCCCCCCCCCCCGGGAATATAAGCAAGTTATACAGAAGAGCAGGATTGAAGAGTATGATATAAGGGTTGGATTGAAGAGTAGGATTAGATGTTAAAACTTATTTAAATTTAATAAAAATCCCAACTGGAACGAGCCAACTGGAACGAGGAACACCAGTTGACTATACATTTAAAAGGCAAGGATGAGTTGAATTCTGGGCCAGCCTAGAGTGCCAGAGAGAAGCATTTGAACCAGGGAATTTTTAGATGTTTTTCTCTGATTTAGAGATTACTTGTCATTTGCATCTTTTTCTTTCGCTTAGAGAACAACCGTAATTTTTTTACGTATTTTAGGCCAACAGAGGCAAAATCGAGGTGAGCGCGAAACGCGAGTCGCGTGCGAGGGGAGGAGCGCGAAAAAGTTAACACCTGTGCGTGTTGTTCGAGCTGTTCCGGCGTTCAAATATGAACACAAAATCGTGTTTTTAACAATTTGGTTTTTATGTAGTAAAACCTTAAGGTACTTGGTATGGTACCCTACATATGGACCAAAAAGTTTGTTTAAATTTGGTGAAAAAAGATCAATTGTGTGCTATTACGCTCATAAACACACAATGAATCGTGAACGTTTTACTCAAAATGGTTGCTATGGCAACCAGCCACAGCCTTTTGAAGTAGGTTTTTATAGGGTTAGCGCCAGCATTTTTTGCTCTTTTACAAAACAAGATTTGACTGTTAATTAAGCATGGCATGTAAGTGTTTGTTTGGTTCTGTGCAATGAGCCTACGTTTTGGCAGTTAGTTCTTCTTTTCGGTGCTTTTTGCAGGCCTTTTTTTGAAATAACCTCATTTCATACCACGCTCATTGAACAAATCATCCCTTATCACGTGGCGGAAGTTAAAATGTTACGATTTTTTGGCTTAATGCATTACGACACTATAGATGTTTCATTAGCGTAAGTTTCAGGAATTTTACCTTGATATCTTGCAAAGAAGAAAATTTGGCGTGAAGAGTCGGTACAAAATACAAATTTGAGAAAAATGCACTTAAAGTTTCTTACAAGAAGTATTAAGCATTTAACAAGCCACAAATAACGGGCGGGGGTTAGGTTGGATCTCGGGGGAGGGGGTGGAATAGTTGTTCTATTTTGTAAAAAGTTACTACAGTTTTAGGAAATATTCCTTTTCATAAGGGAAACGAATGAGCCTGTGATGGTGATTCGGGACAAGACCTTTAACAACTAATTATGCCAATCTAATTGTGCATGTTGTCAAAGCTTTTCTACAAAGTTTCGTTTATATATGTTAAGACTAATCCATAGTTTTGGCCACTTTCTTATGGTAAACAACCGTTGCTATGGCCGTTGCTAGGTAAAAAAACTTATACCACTGTGTACTTTCCTTAAATTTCGCACTCATCTAGAGGAAAATTAGCAAGATCACTTCAAAATGTTTTCGACAAGTGTTCAAGGATCTTAAATCTTGTATTTTCAAAAAATTGAGCTTTTCATGGATAACACCATATTTTAGGGTATCATACCACCTTAAAGGGGCACTGTCACGAGAATTTTGCTGTTTTGAGTCAATTCTGTGCTAAAATCATTACTTTAAGGCTTTAATCATAAACAAAAAGCTTCTGTAAAGCTACGGCGAAGATATCAAATGAATTTTATCAGAGAGGGCTAACCATAACAAATTTCTTGAGGATTTTTGGAACTCGTGGCATCAAAAACTTGAAAAAATTGGCCAATTTTTTCAAATTTCAATCCATTTCCATCCATGCCATCCGTAGCGACAGGCGACAGGAAAAAGTTTCAGTATCTTCAAATAGTCTTAAATAACAAAACTAGATCATTAGTTTTGGAATTCAAATCATGTGAAGGCACCTTCTAGCTTTTTATAAAGTTGCCAAATAGCGTGACAATGCCCCTATAATATGTAGCAATAAAAGTCAACATTCGTAACCTTCCATCATTTCTTTATGTCTCTGTAAAGCTTGAGCTCAATCACGGCCAAAAACCGCCAAGATAAAAGCGTTTAAAAAGATTAAGGACAAAAAAAATTTTGCCTTGTCAATTTTTTCAAGGCTATTTGTCCCACGCGACCTTCAACGGCCTGAAATCCAACCGTCAGCTGTCAAAAAGGGGTATTGTTCCGTCAAACGTCCAAAAAATTTAAAAAATCAAATTCCATGGTTTTAACTGCTCATTTCGGACTTTTGATTCTCAGATTATCATTTTACCTGAAAAACCAGTTCCCATGCTTTCAAATATACCCACTTAACAAACTTAAGTAGTTGAGTACGTTGATAAAAATTCACTAATTATTTCATCACTGAAATACCAAAATAACATCTATTACACAACATGTCAATATTAAACACAAACTTGATATTAACGTCAACTCACGGAAGCAATTTCCTTTTGATAACCTACAACTGTTAACTGAAAGCCCTAAGACCGTCAAAGCGATGACGCCAATGACACCCTCATACATACATGCTATTTCTATAAAAATGATCGAATTTCCTGGACCGCTCAGGTTTCAGACTGGAACCAAAGGTAAAGCATAACCCAAGGTACCTGTCAATGAGTTTAATGATATGACTGTCGCTGCTGTACAACTGATATTTTCTTTTTCTGTAGGATATGTTCTGAAAAGTTTTAACTGAAGGGCATTTTAAAGGAAACTCACGGTGATTGACGTTCAATTTAATTCAGTATGTTGCGCAACTTTATCGACAGGCAAAGCCGCTTGTCCAACCTTGGGGCGCTTCTTCACATCCGTAACAGTACGCAATAGTACATTGACAAGGTAGTAGATCATGAGGCTCGACTACACCTCCGTGAATATAGATGTGAACTCTTTTTTATTAACGGTCGTAGCGGCGTAGCTAGCGTAAAGGCCGGGTGCAGAATCCATGGGTAATGAAATGCTTGAAAGAACGTATGCGAGCAATGAACGGAAAGGGGAAGACGATTTCCGCTCTTTTACATAAATCGTTTTAAAAATATCGATATGTCACTCACAGGCAGCATGAAAGAATGTGAATATAACTAATTTTCCTGAAAGGTAGGTAGCTTGCTCACATGGCAGTTTTTCTTGGAGTAACGCGCGCTTGAGTAAGGAAACCATTTTGCGACGTAAGAAAGCTCAAATACCAGTTATTGGACCGTATAGCCTCGTGTCACACTTGTTGCATTGATATCGTCTAATTTCGCCAATACACTGCTGACCATGCCGAGAAATGGTCCTCTAAACAACAGGTGCACGTTGCGCACTGTAAAACGCAGATGATGAGCAGATTTAGGGTGAATGAGACGCGGGCTCCCGTTTTAGCTTAGATTTTCTAAAATAAATGCCCCGCCTTTGCATTGGTCTCGTCTATCAGGGTTGTGTTGTAGGTATTAGTCCATGGGCCAGGGCAGGTTCCCGGTACCACTAAGGGGGAGAAAACGTGAATGATATCTGATGAAAGGTTGTATGAAGGACTTTTCAAATTTACTTGATAGCAATCGTGAAAGAGTAGCTTTCATAATTTTTGTACTTCTCTTTTTTTCAAAAAATTGATTTGACATGGAAACGAGGCTGACTTTAAAACAGTTATTTTAAATGCGTTCTTTATTTATTATATTAATAAATCACTACATTTTACAATAAACCCCTTTTCTAAACAATTTTTGGTTAAAAAGTAAAGTTTATTACCTGATTTGAAAAAGAAAAACTTGACTGATGGCGTACAGCTCAAACCCGAATGGCATCATGGGTAAGTTCTAAGATAGCGGCCTCGCTGTATGGTAAGTACTTCAAAGTTCTGGTGGAATTTTCACATTTTCGACCCTTTTTATTGAATTAAGCTTTTGAAAGTCACAAGTAACACTTTGAAACTATTGCTTTTACGTTTAGTGAATAACATACTTAGAAACATAGAGTTGCTGATCGACCGCTTTAGCCTCGCAAACAAACTTGGCTACTATGTAAACCTTCAATTGTTATTTTATCCCAACAGACCTAACTCAAACGACCTCGTTTGGAAACTTGTATTATTCGCTGCTTAGATGATGAAAGTTTGCTAATTAGCCGTGAAGATATCTAGGTCCGTTGGGATAACAATACGATGGAAGGTTTTACATAGGTAGTCAAGTTTTGTTTGCAGCAGGCTAAAGTCGTCGATCAGCAACTCT
The DNA here is from genome assembly GCA_019787425.1 of Platygyra sinensis. NCBI lineage: Eukaryota > Metazoa > Cnidaria > Anthozoa > Scleractinia > Merulinidae > Platygyra > Platygyra sinensis. The sequence goes on along the minus strand of JAHPZR010054227.1, from coordinate 153 downwards.
ATAATGTTTTCTGAGTATTTATATCACTAAACGTAAAAGCATAGCTTCAAAGCGTTTGCTTTGTGACTTTTCAAAAAAAGCTTTAATTCAATAAAAAAGTGGTCGAAAATGTTTGAAAATTTTCCACCCAGAACTTGGACAGTATACTTACGA
>JAHPZR010054226.1:12500-20003 GCA_019787425.1 Platygyra sinensis | reverse complement strand
CTGCGCCCTCGTCAACTGAGTGTCACGCGAAAGAAATGGCACAGTAAAAATGGCATACTGTAGAGTGAAGTACTTACTAGGCACGCTGTCCATTGGTGGTAAATTTGGTGGCTCGAAACACTTCTTGCTGCTTGCTGGTTCATTTGATAGAGAAAGGCACTGAACAACAAGAAGAAAATCATTAGGACCTCACGAAAGTCCTGACTTGAGTAGCTCAAGCAGTGACTTCAGCAGCTCACCCACAGACTCGTCTACAAGGTAACACACGCATTCCTTCTGAGTTACACTTCGGGAAATAGAACGAACACTCCATCGCTGCTACAAGCTCCACGGATGAACAGTTTTCCCAGGCCCTGATAAAAATGGGTAAATATGCTGCAAGATCAGACAACACTTTATCCGTGACCTCCTCTCGAAGTGGTAAGGTGTTTGTTGTACCCGGCTTTTGTACAGATATCGAAAGTTCACACCGACAAGGCTGGTGCATTTTCCATCATTGGATTCACAGAAGATTGTTACCACACTACCCAACAAGATACAACTTGAGAAGACTTTAGCGATAAGGCTCATAATGAGTCCGACAATTCATGTGCACGTTAACGAAAGCTGATATCTTTTTCTTCGATTCCAACCTTTCACTGGCCTACGCAGACATTATTCTTTGGGCTCACTAACGGTGCGACCCGGTGCTGTCCCCTGTGTTGTGACGCTACTCTTTATACCAATCTAAAATGGAAACACAGCCAGAAGTTGTACGTACGGGACCCGGGGGGGTACTCCCTATAATGGTCTACATGGGGAGGCTCCGCCCGAAAGGGGTACCTTTTTCAGGCTTCAGGTATATAAAAGGGTAGGGATTTCACAAGTTGCGGTATATAAAAGAGAGGGAAATCGGTCATTTAGGCATTTAAAAGGGCCTTTAATTATAATATTTCGAATAGACGCCCCTTACGGCTGTATCAAACTATTTATTAAGCACTACATGAAATTGAGAACAAGACTTCCCAAAGTAGGTATGTGAAAGGGGTACCTTTTTTCAATAAAAGGTTATAAAAGGGGTACCTTTTCTGCCAAAATGGCATATAAAGGGTAAGGGGTTGGACCTCGGGCCGAACCTCCCCGTACTAAACTTTGTTAAGTAGCCCCCCCGGGGTACGGGACGTATGTATCGGATGTTGTGTAGACTGCTGGCAGACGGTTTTTTTTTCTCTGAGGGTCACTTGGAAGAGTGCCCGGGAAGGTACTCGATATATCCCTGGGTGGGGAGCTGCGGCCCGGCCCCTCATACCCTGACCCTGTTTAAGGACAAATATCGCTGATTCTCCTACCCTGTTTAAGACAGAATTCCGATTTTTGATACCCTGTTTACGACATAGATTAAAAGTTGCGGTTACAAATTGTGTGGCTTTCTTGTTGTGTAATCAATGGAAATTGAATGTGCCTGGTATCAATGCCAAAGTCAACGGAAGTCAATATTAATTTACGTGAGGTTGTAAAAATTTTAAATGAGAGACTATAAACTGCAAGGGACCGCATACGATAAACGCTGCCAACGTAGGATCTACAAGAGATCTGATCAGCCAAAAAAATATGTGTATATAAAGTCAATAAACTGCAAGGCATGGTATTGGCCATGAGTTTGAATGTTTAGGCTGGCTTTGTCTAGCCACATTTATTTTTTGCTTTTCGAGACACAAATAGTGACACTTTGGTCTTCTTGCGCTCCGGAACACGTGATGTGGCAACGCGTGTTCCGGAGCGCAAGTGAGTTCAAAGTACGGAACTTGATATGGTGAACGGGTCATTTTGCAATTTATGTGCGTTGGCTCTTGGCTGGCGTTACATATCTTCGCTACACTGTGCTGACGAGCTCCAACAAGAGCGAAACAGCTGTCCACAGTTGCGATCCTGCTTTATCGGTTCTGGTCATGTTGGTGTCTCGAAACGTTTTTCACGTAGTATCAGCCTTGCAGTTTATTGCCTTTGTAAAAATTTTGCTGTTTATCGTCTAGCCTACGTGTAGCCGTACCCTCCCCCCAAGGAAAAACGTTTTTCCTCGGGGGAAGGGTACGGCTACACGAAGGCTATTCATCGTCCAAGAAAAGATAATAATAATAATAATAATAATAATAATAATAATAATAATAATAATAATAATAATAATAATAATAAAATATTTATATAGCGCTAGTATCCTTAAAGTTCAAAAGATATCCCATTTCAAAGATATCCCATTTAAGACGAAAATTGATAAACCGATACCCTGATTAAGACAAAAAATGACAAATTCGATACCCTGTTTAAGACAAAAATCCTGAAAAACATACCCTGGCTGGCCGCACGTCCCCATTAAGTACCCACCCCCGGGGACGAGTGTTTAGTCATCACGCGGACCGTGGCAAATAAGATAAGATAAGATAAGATAACTTTATATATACACGGTTTTTTCCATCAGTTGGCTTAGTTAATTATCTATAATAGTATACCTATCTACCTAATTACAATAAAATTTAAAAACAGCAATTCAAATAAAAGAAATAAATAAAAATTCTGCTTTTCATGGAAGCCGTGTCTAAAATTTACTTAAAATTACGATATTACTTTAAACTGTGGCGACTTAATTTCGATTTGAAAATCGGTCAGTGAAGACGCTTGTCTTAGGTCTACAGGTAAGTTGTTCCACAACTGAAGCTCCGCTGTACAAAAAAAAACTTCTCTTGAGGTAAGCGGACACCCTCGGGAATTGAAAAACGTGTCCGTTAGTAGAGCTGTCCGCTTACGAGAATTATTCCCGTAAGCGGACACCAAAGAAAAATAGGGTGGATGTCCGCTTACGGGAGAGTTAATTAGCGGGTGTTAATTGTGTTTTATTGCGTAGGACAAAAATAGCAACTGAAGATATAAAGCGAAACTCTTTATTGATGTAAAAAGCGATCCCCGCTGTTCTGTTGCTCTGTTAAAGGTCATATTTTTGTTGATTTATTGCAAATTAAAGACAAATTTCATTGCCAAGAGTCAATTACGTACATGGTGTGTCCGCTTACGAGAGAGCGTAAACAAAAGAAAAATCCAATTTTCATTTTCAAAAGTGTCCGCGTCCGCATACGAGAGAGTGTCCGTTTACGGGAATGTGTAAATAGAAAGTTTGACTGAGAGGTAAAAACGGGGATTTAAAAAGCCGTCCGTAAGTAGAGCTGTCCGCTTACGAGAGTGTCCGTTAGCGGAGAGTTGACTGTAATCAGTTCGAGGTTGTGGAATTTAAGGTGGCTCTGAACCCAAAGTAGAGAATTTTTTTAATTTTTGCCAAAAGTTGCATCTTATTCTGCTTATCAAAATTCACCGTGCCGTTTTTGAAATATAAGCGCTTAAAGCTAAAATTAAGAGTGTTTTTAGCAGGTCATAGTGTTGCTATGGTAACCAATTGTGTCGCGAAAATAATACCAATGTGTTCACCAGTGATTGGGCAGTTTTTTGATACCACGATTGTAGCATCAATTGATAAAGAGTGGTAATTATGATTCATCAAAATCCACGTCTTGAAAAGTGCTGGAAACTGTTTTGAGCCACCTTAAACGATAAGCTTACTGTCGCATAAAGCGATTTCCACATTCAAACAATAAGGAGAGAACTATTTATTCACCATCCACCAAAGGTTCCAACAATATGGCGACTTGTTAATCAAAAAACAAGAAAAGAACGCACGAGGTCACGTTTACGTCATTATCACGTGACCACAATTCCAGATACGTAATGCGTACAAAAACTGAACTAAAGCAATGTCTTTATAGTCACGACACTTACGTTGGCTTACTTTGGCTTACGCTGGAGCACAAGCGCGCGCGGCGTGGCCGCGAGCGCAAAATCGAGACGAGAAAGTGAGCCTGCTCTGATCTCTGCAAATTTTCCGCTTCCACCCCGGAAACCGCACTTGCACTGGAGAAATCTTTGCCAAAATTTTGTTTTGGCGAAAATCTGCCATCGCGGGCCTTTGCCAAGTGCAAAGTGCTAACTAAGGACCACACCAGGAACACAGCAACAAAAGGGTAAAAAAAGATACCCTGTTTAGGGACCGAGAACCTCCAAAAACATACCCTATTCCGCGGCACGTACCTATATAGCCCATGTATGGGAGTAGCCCCCCCCCCCTCCCCCCCACCGGGATGGGAAGGTTGCCGTACTAAACGGTGTCCAAGTTTAAAATGCGGTTGAATGAATTTCTTGAAACTCGAAGCTGCTTGGGAAAAAAACCCTCCTGGTATTGTTACGTCGTAGAAGTGGAGATCAAACCACGACTCCACCGGACGGAGAACTGACCAGTCATAGGGCGATCGAGTTATTCTTCGTCGACGTCGATTTGTTCTTCTGATCATGGCCGCTGCTAAATTCGTCAAACATTTTTCTGCCCATCGTTTGTACATCAAGTGAAAGACAACAAACTGCTGTAGCTAAACAAACAGAAGGAGAATCACCGTAATGCACCAGTCAATGTCAAGCCCCAGGAGAGTGAGGGGGGGGGGGGGAAGGACTGGAAAGGATCGGCGATGAAAGGCAACGTTGTTGTTGTTGTTAAGAGATTTTAGAGAGGGATTCTCACTTAAAGAACATTGCAAAGGAGGCAAAAATGCTTGAGAGCTTGTGCCATCCAAACATTACGCAATTTCTCGGCGTTTGTTCAAAGCCAGTGGCAATAATGATGTATTAAGAGGGCTTCGATTTTAGTCTCTTTGGCCTCAACCATTAAAAATATCCAATTTGTTAGAGCTTTTAAACACCTTTGACCGCATCGAGTGTGGAACTGAAGCCTTTGAGCATTTCTTGCCTGTTTTTCCAAAGGATGCAAAGGACGTCGCGGAAGGTTTCTATTTTGATCATTCAAATGGCATCGTGCACTGTTACCTAAAACCAATGCAAGCAACGTGTTGGTCAGCAACCAGCACTACTGTAAAAAAGATATCAGTGTGGATCAACTACCTTGATAGTCTTTGCCGACTGTCGGTGCCCAGTTGTTTGCTAACTAACTGACTTCGGTGAGAGTAGGTCAACTTTACTCCAAACAGCCTCCATCATTCATGCGAAGACAATGTACGCTGAGCGAGGTACAAAGCCCTACTGGTTCCAGAGGAAAATATGGACGACGTAAAGTTGGCACCGTGACCTGGACACTAGTTTTCTCACTTCGAAAACATTCTCGTCCCCAGCTTGACAAACTGTATCACAATTGCACAGCTTTCGACGCTTTTTTTCGCTGAAGATGTCGTAATGGCACCAAACTGTCAAGTTGGAAAAGAACCGTCAGTACTTTCATACGGCACCAGTTGGGAAGAGAAGGCTAAAAACGAAATCGTCAATCGCAACGATGGAGGAGACACAGGTATCTATAATAGCAGTAAGCAGAGGCGAAGTTCGCGATTTGCATGCGGCGTGTCTTGTGTTTCAGTTATCGTGATCAAGCATTTCGACCGCCAGGTGGTACGCAGGGACGAGAGCACAGGAGCGTTGGTGCACATTGCAGACTTTGCCAACACTTATTACTATCCCGGGCAAGTCCTGTACAAATCATGAGAAAAAGCCATGTTTCTTACGGCCGTGTACATATCGACCTCAGCAATCTGCTGAAGACTCCAGAAGTACAACACGCTCTGCAGTGGGTCTTGAAATCAATGTTCCTAGAATGCACGAAAGGGCAACCCAGCGAAAATACAACAACATCAATTTATTAAGGGACTTGCACAATAATACATGACATTACCTATTTAAACTAAAGCAAATATAATAACAACAAAATTGAAAAGAAAATCTTATTTTACAAAGGAAATTCCCAACCTAGTTCCCAGGGCTTTTTCCCTTTGAAATTTCAAAGAGAAAAGCCCTAAGACCGAGGTCGAGGAAATTTCATGTCTAAGGTACATTGCTTGGAAAATAAAAGCAGCAGTTGAACGACATACAGTAGGATCAATACTGTTGAATACGTTTCTTTTTTTATTTTCCGTGGGAGGAGTGTCCACCGCATACAACTCAAGGATTAAGGTTTCCGTATACCTTCAGATCGGCAATTTTCTTTAAATTTCGATTTTTCGGTTTAAGTAATGATCCAAATCTCTAATGTAAAAAAGAAATCATTGAAAAAAAATTTAATATTGGCAGAGAAATAGCGCTTTTAAGCTTTGGCCGGAAGTAAAAATTACCCGTCTGATTGACATATTTAGCGCCGTTTTCCCGACTCAATTTTTTCACTTGAAGCGAACAATGTAAAGAGAAAGTTATAGGGAATTTGTCTGATTGCCCCCAAATTTTGACAGTGGGTACATTAATACATAAACAACAAAAAGTTGTCTGCGAATTTTTTCTTTCGAAATATTTTTTTCTGTGAGAGTGAATTTTGTACAATCACTTTACATTTTTCTAATACTATTTCGAAGACGTTTCATAACTTTTCACTGTGCCTGAGTATGGCAAAACCCAGACGCGTTTTCTTGGTGCTTTGGGTCCAAAAACTGAGGAACAAATTACATTAGCGAAAGACAAAATTCGCTTTGACTTTTAGCTTTGAATTGGTGATTCGGACGCTCGCATTTAGAAGTCGTGAAAAATTCGACAATTCATTTTATTTCAAAATTATTTGTATAGTTGGATAGCCAGCTCTGTAAGCTCTAGTTTACGTATCTACAGTGTTTAAATTGGACGCGCTACATTGCTTGAACGCGAGACACCCCTGAAGGTGTACGGTAGCCTTAAGCTGTATAACAAAACGAACTTAAAACAGTTTGGTCTGTATAAATAGTTTTGCCAAAAATTATGTTCTGAAGTACACCAAACATGTCACGGCTCCTCGTCACTGATCCACTGTAGTAACATCATCCTGTTGTTTGGTGTATCCCATTCCAAGTGCATGGGTGCGCCACTTCCACCAGATAATTCCTGCCAGCCCGAGTCCCACAATACCTAGCGATGCCACGACTGCAACTGCTATTACCCAAGCTTTGGGGCCTTCAGTTTCAGGCTCTTCTGTTGGTGTCAGTGTTGATTCTGTGAAGAGTTTAAAACGTTATAGTATTGGTATTTACCTCCAGTGGTATACATGTCGAACTCCACAGGAATCCAACGGGACGACGGCGCTCGATCATTCTTTGTGTATTCTCAGTTGGGTAAGACTTAAGGTGGCTCGATCGCATTTTTGAGTCACGATACCGTTCAACTTTGAGCGACTAGAGCACCACCATTATCAATCCAACAGAAAATCAAACGTCAGTGGTGTGCTAGAGAAAGATGAAAGTTTCAAATGGGGTACATTTCGCCAAGATCTGAGTTACCATAGCAACGAAATGACGCCATGCCCCATTTTACTTAAGACCGAATAACTTGCCACCAGACATAATTTCGGAAATACGACGTCGGGATCTCGGACTTGACATAGCTGCCTCAACGATGGCAAAATTGTAAAAAAATCTATAAGAGCGTTTTCGAGAAAATTACGAGTGAATTTTTAAGGTGTCAAAATGCAAC
>JAHPZR010054226.1:0-5000 GCA_019787425.1 Platygyra sinensis | reverse complement strand
GAATAAACACCACTAATTAGCCCCTTCTTTCTATTCACATCGTTATGTCACCTATAGTTTTTTATTTCTCTTTGATTGTTTAATCCATGTCACCTTGTAGCTTAGACCTTTGTGATTTTACGTAACCTTAATTTCAATATTTCTGCTCTGTAGATATAAGCCAGTGTTTTTGCGATTTGCGATCATTGTAAATAGTTTTTAGTTTTTAACTTTTACCTGAGGAAGGCCGAACGGCCGAAACGTCGTGCATTAAACCTCGTCCACAAAAGTCAAGAGTTTGTCTCTTCGTCGCTTCTTTTAAGTACACTTAACTACAAATTCGCGTCGAGACATTAGCTGAGACATTGTATCCCGCCTGTGGATCCCCTTACTGGGAGTTCATCGTTAGGTAAACCAATTGTACACTGCTTATAATACTTTATTCATGAATGTATGTATGTATGGAAAACAAACATGACAAGAGAAACGACCGCCAGTATGTTTGAGAAGTGTTCTTATTCATTCATTCTAGGACTTTTTTCCTTTCCTCGCCTCCAAGTATTGATCTGAATGGTCTGATTTGTTAGGGTCCTTTAATACTTTAATAAATTCAAGGAATTTTGACAATTTTCGCGAATTGTTTCCGTGATTATTTAAGAGATACCTCTGTAAAATAATTCAAAAATATCCCTTGTTCCTCTTTCGACTCCTTTCCCCCCCCCCCCCCCCACCCCTTGCAGGAGGCCCTAATTTCATTCCTACTATGGGTACATGTGCGTTCATGTGTAGAGTACAACAGCCACTGTGGCCACTCTTATCATCCCGGCTCTTCCCCCCTTCGTAACTGACCTATCCATCATCCACCACCACCACTCATCCATGCATGAAAATAGATCCATAAAAATGGAATAAATACCTCAGTAGCAGAGTAAAGAACTGAATACTCACCTTTCACGCTGTCATTTGTGTTAAAATTAGGTGGTTCAAAACACTTCTCCGTGCTTGGTTTTTCATCTGGAAGGGTGAGGCACTCAGAGAGGATAAGATTCATGAAGAATTCAAGAAACTCTGGGGCTGTTTGGATTGTGTGGTTGTAGCACTGCTTTAAGAGTTCACCGCAGACTCGTTTGCAAGGCAACACGGACTTTCCCTCTGAGTTACACTTGGGAAATAAGAACGAACACTCAAACGCTGCTGCAAGATCCAAAGAGGAACAGTTTCTCCAGGAATGTATTATATTAGCCAAGAATCTCGCTATTTCAGCCTGCAATTCAGCCGTCAATTTCTTAGGAAAAGGAAGTGTGTTGTTGTAGCCCGCTTTTGTACAGATGTCGAACGGTCCATTGACGAGGCTGACACATTTGCCGTCGTTCGACTCACAGGTGATCATTACAACACCACATGACAGTATACAGCAGGACAAAACTGCTAAATGAAGATTCATCTTGCATGCGTGATAAATTTCGTCTTCCCCTCTCACAGTTAGTTATCACGATCGATAGGGTAAGTTGATATGATTCTAATTACTTCTCCTATCAGTTGATTCAATTATCGCCCCCTCTGTTCTGTCACGCTAAAAACAATGCATAAATCCTCGACCCACTGACGCTTCCAAAACAATTATGTAGCTTTCGATAGCTTGCAGGCACAGCGCATAATATAATTATTCTTGGTCTTGAACCCGCTTGAGATAGAAAGAAAAAAAAAAAAGAATGAAATTAAATCACAAAGAATTCTACCCACGGTGCCATGACTTCAGTTCAAGCTGAGAACATTTTTACGGAGTAGGCAGCATAGGCACGGGCTGAAGAAAAAGAATATAACACTTACGTAACACTTATAATTGCAATGCGTATTATTTGCTTTCTATGTGGTTTGTGGTAACCTGCTGTTTCTTCGACGTTTTGACTACAAAACAATCTATCATTTCGTTGTCGAGTGACGTTTTCTAGGTCGGTAGTCGACCTTGCTTTATTGCTAGAAAACAATCGTCTTTATTCACGCCTCAGACATTCAGACGTGGTCAAGTTGACTTTTGAGGGAGGAGTGGGTGATTTTAAACATGCTTGTACCAAAATAACACAAATTCACGCACTCAACCACTACACAAACGAATTTCACGCAAGGTCAGTGAGCAGAAAAACAGCACTTTAAACAGAGAAAAAATATCATTCATGTATACACATGTCCCGAGAAAGTGTATGAAAGGGTTAAAAATAATTCGTGCCTGTCTTAGGGACTGTGCAATAATTATCTGGAGGGGGGGGTTTCTAAAATTAGCAAATTAGGCCTTAAAATAAAGTTGCACCCCCCCTGAATTAAAGTTAAAATAACTTCTTGTCCACCCCCGTCTAGAGGGGAGATTACTTTCAACCCCCCCCCCCTCCCCAACCTCCGATCCTCCCTACATCCCTCTTTACGTTTACACTACTTCTGGTATGTCTGCATCATCAATAAATAAAACTTGGAAGCTGCGCTCCACATGATCGTCGCCTGATGAACCACCTTCATACTCGGTTGACTCCTCCTCAGAATCACTTGAGGTATCATCATGAGAACTGGAGGGCATGTTTTCATCATCATCTTCGATGTCTTCATCAAATGTTCTTGCTACAGAACCATCTGCATGCTTAAGTATTCGCTCAACTAATTGTGCCTTGTTTCCAGATACCATTAGACCTTCTTGCCTTAGATAGAGCCGAAGTTGCTTGTTAGTCAGTCTTTCAACATCGTCTCTGCTCTCCCAACAAATATCTTCTGGAATGGTGTTTCTTTCCAGATTTCTTTTGTCTGCTTTTAGAGCCAAGATTCCAAAAATTGATTTTGATTAGCTTACATGTAATATACATTATCTTGAGTCCATGGATTGAGATCAGACCTCTCAGTTTAACTTCTAACCCTCCCCTACAAATGTTTAAGAAATTACATCTTACCCCCCCCTATCCTGCGCTTTGGTTTAACTTCAGGCCCCCCCTATTAATCTTAGAACCCCCCCCCCCTCCAGATAATTAATGCACAGTCCCTTACATCACCGTCACCCCGCCTCATGTCAAATAGTCCATGCAGCCCAATAGGGCATCCCGGGTGGGTGGGTGGGGGGGGGGGGGTACTCCCTTTATAGGTTATATACAGACATTGCAAAGTCAAAGAAATTTTAACTATTCAAGAACTTGAGCCAGCTTTTAATGTCAACGCCGCAAGTGAAAAGCTAATGCCTTATCAATGTACTCTAGATTTTATAGTTTACTGTTGAATATTTGTTTACGGCGGGGGTACTCGTGAAGGCTGTTTTGACGTCGCTTAACACGGCCTTTATGCCAATATCTCGGTCACGTTTCAAGCAACGTCAAATTCCTATCAATAGGTTATTTCATTAACCACTGTTTTGCGGTTTTGTGTAAATTTTTGGGTGATTTTTGGGAATTTTGGGAAAGATATATTTTTTCTGAAAGGATAGGTTAAATTGAGGAGAATATGAAATGTTGAAGAGATTTGATGGATTTGGAAATTTGAAATTAGAAGTGAAGAATTAGTGGATGGACACCAAACAGTCCTCTACCAAACAAGGGCTCTCTTTTGGTGGGGTCAACTTCCTGGTAGTGTTTCCAACCTATTTTAATCCTAACAATTCCCTTTTATATCATATTACTTCAAATTTCACTCCTATTCATGTGTACCCCCACCTTAATCTAGGTTCCAGACCCCTCACCTTTGTTATACATAAATAGCTGTTTTAAATTTCAACGGTTAGTTTTGAAACTGTATGTGGAGAACATGTAACATACGAAACGTCATGTCTTAATCAAAAAATGTGCAAGTTTAATATGTTTATCGCTGCTGTTTGTTTCTTATTTTTGATCAAACTACGATGGCCTTAGAACTAAAGTATTTACGATCGCAGATTTTGTTCATAAACAGGGTAGGTATTTTAGGAAGCGGGCCGCACACCCCCACTCAATTTTTTTGGGAGTACCCTCTTTCCCGGGTGGGGCATAAATAGCTAAAACAAGGAATCAAGGAAACTTCAGTGCGTCAAAAGTTTGTTCTCTGACGCGGCCGGAAGTAGAATGAAGTACGCGATCACTCGATTTAAAGTGTCACTATGATCAAATTTTTACCTCATGATTTTTTAGGTGGATCACAAAAAACTCTATAAAAGAATGAGAACGCCGTTTACCGTTTGTAAATATCTGCATTGGTTCCGGAGATATTCAAGTTTGAAAAATGTGTAAAATATGCAAATGAGATGGCTGATGACGTCATTTACTCAACCCAATTTTACATCATGTATATAAATAGAGCTATCTTGGCCAATTTGCGGCACAGAGCATTGAAACTTGGCAGGCTAATATTTCTACAGAAAACACACCTATGGCTATAAAGCATTTTGTTCCCATGGCAACTCACTCTTTTCCAGTCCCCCACCCACTTGATTTCAATATTAGTGATTTTCAGCCCGAAAAACATTAAACAAGGTAACAAACCCAAGCTAACCTATTTATATGCTTGTTGGATCATGTATATGAGGTACCATTTGCAAATATGAAAATGGGATGCCAAAGGTGGCCAGAAATGTCTTTAATATTGGGGAGGTCTGAAACCCAGTATGTTGCCATGGTAAAAACATTGTTAAGCTCAAATTGTGGAGCAAATTTAGTAGAATCTTACTGCAAAGAATCAAACATTTCTGATACAAATTGGCTGAGATATCCTTTTTCATCATATTTGATCAAACTTTGGTTGAGTGTGTGACGTCATCACTTGGTAATTTGCATATTATAAAAAATTGAATATCTCTGGAGCAAAAAGAGATATTTTAAAATAGTAAACGGCATTTTTCTTCCCTTGCAGGCTACTTCTTTATGCTTTAATATGGCTTTGATAGAAAAGATGCGATTTTCGTCATAGTGGCACTTTAAGGTGTCCGAGGTACTTTCTCTGTAAGAATCTTAGGGTCTTTGTTTTTGAGTTGATACCGTGATGTTATGTTCTCGAAGGAGAGCGAAGGGAGTGAAAAATAG
>JAHPZR010054225.1:0-11643 GCA_019787425.1 Platygyra sinensis | reverse complement strand
CTTATAAATAATTGATATATTACTTAAAAAGGCAAATAAACTGAATCTTGAATCTTTATTTATATTTAGCTCTTATTAACTGGGAGCTTCGCAGAAATCACAGTCTATCCTCTCAGTGCCATTTCCCTTTTTTTTGCTTATTAGTGAAATCTGAGTGAGGGCGGCGAGCGCGCGAGATTGCTTCATGCTCGTTCAGCCCCCAGTTCTTTTTATTATTATTTGTTCTTTCTCACGCCTTACACGAGTTAAATATTTTCGTTAGAACGCTATGGAAAATCATGCTTTGTTTTGATTGTCACTTCTGGAAACAAAGTAGTAATACTTCCTGGTATAATTCAAAAGTTGCCTCCCCCCAACCCACCCCCAGCTCTGCTAGTGGAACCTGTTACCCCAGGGTTCGGGATCTGAAGGCTTTGTTAGCAAGGGGTACCGATCGAGCATATATTGCTTAAATTTTTACTTTCCTTGACTACATTGTAACGCCATGCGCTTTTGATGTGTATTGGTCGCATTGATAAGAGAGCTCAAGAGCCCATGCTCATTGCTTTAAAACTGAAAGCGATCGACAATATAACACGAAAAGGGTAAAAGCAAACAAACAAACAAACAAACAAACAAACAAACAAACAAACAAACAAACAGGAGATATTTCAGTCTAAGCCATGCGTTGCCACTCTGTAAGAAGGGAGCTGGATTTATAACACTGAAACGCAAAGATTTGGATGTTTTCTGTTTTTTTCTCTGATTTCAACACTTATTAGAATAATGATAAGCACTAAAAGAAGAGTTCACAAAAACACAATAAACAAACGCGGCGATCCTCTTGTTAACCCCGTGACAATCTTAATGACAACGCACTTCGTTACTGTGCCTTCCACCCATCAATTAAGCGGTGAAACTTACGTTTTACGGTCAAACTAGCAGTCTGGCTTGTAATGCCCAGCGAGTTTCTTCCAATACAAGTGTATTCTCCTGCGTCAACAAAGTTCACTTGACCCAGGTCTAATCTGCCATCTTGACTTCTTAAGGGAGAGCTGCTCTTTCCTAGCCACGTTAAAGTCGGCTTGGGATTTCCAACGACAGTACATTGGAACACTGCATTGTGCTTTTCCACGATTGTTTGCTTCCTAGGGAAGATCACCATCGTGGGAGGTGTAAACGAATCGCCGGGTTCTCCTTTAGCACCAAGAATCCCCCTAGGACCCGGGACTCCTATAATTCCTTGCTCCCCTTTGGGACCCATAATTCCCTTTTTTCCCTTTGAAACCGGTGGCCCCATAAATCCCTGATTTCCCTTAGGACCCGGTGACCCCATAACTCCCTGATTTCCCTTTAAGCCCGTATTCCCCATAATTCCCTGTCGTCCATTATGTCCCGGCGGCCCCATAATTCCCTGTTCCCCCTTTTGACCCGTTGGCCCCCATGATTCCCTGATCCCCCTTTGCACCCGGTGGCCCCATAAATCCCTGATTTCCTTTGGGGCCCTGTGGACCCCATAACTCCCTGATTTTCCCTTTGGGCCCGTTTTCCCCATAATTCCTTGTTCCCCATTTTGTCCCGGCGGCCCTAGAATTCCCTGCTCTCCCTTTAGACCCGGTGGCCCCATGATTCCCTGATCCCCCTTTGCACCCGGTGGCCCTATAATTCCTCGCATTCCACGCCGACCTTCTTTTCCTCTGCTGCCACTTGACCCTTTCTTTCCCGTGATTCCACGTGGTCCTCTTCTGCCGCGTGATCCTTTAGGACCCGGCGGTCCTTGCACGCAGATTTGTTGTTTAGGTGAACAGAGTGATCGTGGCGTCAAAGAGGTTAACGTCTTGTTAATCTCACTTCTGACTGACGCCATAGTAAGCTCGTCTGGGTTAGTGCCAGCTTTAGTTGAGGACCGGCGGGTTAGTCCAGTATGAACTGTTAATAAAGTAGTATGAAAAGATTTAACGCCGTAGTTTTCTCTTGAAGTGTTGCCAACTGATCTGACGCAGAGTTTTATTTTTTCCTGACCTTCCGATACTGATGCTGTTAGATCAAAACTAGTTGTTGACACTGTTACGTTATGAGTAACAAAGCTCTTGAAAGTAAATTATCGACATTCAAGCAACACAACACTCTAATCTTAAACTGACAGGCTTGTATAAGCTTACATTGTAAAAGGTTAACCCAACTAGTGCTACAATCATACAAGTGAATACTGTGTTCGAGTCTTACGGTCTCCACTGGCACAGCCACCAGTCCATGTAGAAACTTCCACAGACGAGATTGTCCGAAGACTAAGTTCAGTAAAGTCATTAGAAACAGAGTAAAACTCGTCAAGGATGGCAATTGTTGCATCGCGGAAAAATCTCTCACTTCTCTTTGACCTCGTGGTGTTACATCACGCCAAGTCCAAATATGGCAACACACTGACTAACATTACGTCATTACTGTAACAACACTTAGATGAGACAATTTATATTTTTCATTGTTAGTCGATGACAGTGGGACAATGCCACTTTATAAAGGGGAAACTTCATGGTTACTGCCTCAAAGTTTCATAGCAAAGTATTCTAGGCGTTTCATGTCTTTCTGGAGGGTCCGACAGGGATATCTCTGGCACGGTTCACGAACGGAAAAACAGAGGATCACGGATCACGGATATAAAAATTTCGTTTTCGCAAATCACGAAAATAAGCAAGCAAGATATTCTTTGCAATAACCTGTTGTTACACTAGAAAGAGTGTTTGAAGAAAGCAAATTCGCGAACGGCTAAGTCAAGACCAGTCAGGGCTCCATATTGCAAATCGCATACCTAAGTCACCTCCGATACACAACTCTAACCATTTGGAGGACTTACGTCTCAACATCACGTAGAATAGAGTGGTAATTGCTGCGAAGCCAGTCCAGGCTTCGCAGCAGACTAATTTCGGTCACGTACGTGACCAGCCTGGGTTCCCTGCGCCAAAAGCCAGGTTCGTTTGAAAAATTTTGGATTCACTACTTGCACAATACCATAATGCACCTCTTTAACCCCCCAAAATTTTTGCATACTCATTGTTTGCAATTTCTCCTTGGACATGTACTTGTCCCAAGAGTAATCTAAAACAATGCCTATGCAATTTTTTTTTTTGTTGGGGGGGGGGGGGGGTAAAAAAGGTGTATTATGGAATTTGTGTAAGTAGGGAATGTATGTATATCACCGCAATTGCCTCGATTTCAAGTAATTGAAATCGAGGCTCTTTCGATTCTGAAGAACTTCCACCATCAAAGTGGTATCGATGTAGACGAGAAAATCGCAAGCCGTAACATGGGTGCTAGGAAACAATATTCTTCGATCAATTTTCATGGCGGACTTATCGAGGGAATATCGAAAATCGTTTTATAACCAATATATACACGATTTCTACACTGTTGTGTTTGGTGGCAAGCGAAGGAGGAAAGGGCGTATTGAGTGGATCCCTAAGCCCCTTTTGAATAAAGGTTATTTTACACAAGGATTATTGATCACGAAATGTATCTTTCTTAACGACCGGAAAAAATCAGGATTTACGAAGGAAGTCATCAGTCACTGCCACAGAAGCGTAGGGCGCAGTCACCTGAACCTTTAAAGTAGTAAACAAAGAAAGAGCCACAGTTTCTCACTTCAATGTTTGTGGAAAAGTAACAACAGTCAGAAAGCCAGTGAAAGCAGACCTGCCTGGACACTTTGCCATCAGCCACTGTAGGATGACCACTATTTAACCAGCCGGTTGCATCAGTGCTACACCTGCTTGCAGGTGGACATGAAGTAGGCATTCTAGTTCCCGCAGCTCCTTGGAAACGATACCAGCCACGGAGGTTTTTGTCGCACTGTTTGCCCTTCCTGGTGTACGTGGTTTTCCGGTCACCGCTGGTCAGACTTGAGTAGTTTGTACATTCTACAGCTAGAATTAAAAGTTGAAGACTGTTGAATCAGTTGATGTAGCTTGAGATTAAACTCTCCAAATTTTGGTAAAAAATATCTTATCAGCCAAAGGTACACTGTAAAATATACTCCCTAATTTCAAAAACCAAAAGAAACCTTATTCATTAATGGAAGAATTTTCAAATCAGAAACCGGATCCTAAATAAATCATTCATGCATGGTGCTTTTTCGCCTTCCTGGGCCATCTAAAGCGTCTTATAGCGAAATTACATTTGGCCGGTTACGGTTACATGTGAGACAAGAGAGGGAGACAAGGCTTGCAACTTAGCAGCCGTCAGCCGCGACCTCCTCCACTTCAAACTGGAATTAACGCAAAAATACTGAAAATCTCTCCTGAATGGCGACGGATCTTGATAGATGAGTTTTTTCTCTATCTCTTCGCCGAATTTGAGCTTCATCCCTCCAACAGTTTCCGAGAAAATCGATGCTGAAGTCACAAATACAGCTTTCTCAATATGATCGGTGCCAAACTCAGCGACCAAAGGAATTCAAGGAATGCAAGCTGTTTCAAATCTACCAATCAGCGCTTTATTTTCGTAGTTTTTTGGCTTCCCGCGAGAAAACAGAGGAAAACATGTCTAGACTGTTTTTGTGCTGAAGGTCGCGTAAAGGGTTTCAAAGATCTAGGATATGCTTCGAATATTCTGAGAAACAAATCGGCTTTAGTCATAGGAATTTGTACAACCTTCACTTACTTTCAAACTCTTCGTCCGCGAAAACGTGGCTTTCTACACGAAACAGGATTTTCTCTTCTACATCGATACCACTTTGATGGTGGAAGTTCTTCAGAATCGAAAGAGCCTCGATTTCAATTACTTGAAATCGAGGCAATTGCGGTGATATACATACATTCCCTACTTACACAAATTCCATAATACACCTTTTTTACCCCCCCCCCCCCCCAACAAAAAAAAAAATTGCATAGGCATTGTTTTAGATTACTCTTGGGACAAGTACATGTCCAAGGAGAAATTGCAAACAATGAGTATGCAAAAATTTTGGGGGGTTAAAGAGGTGCATTATGGTATTGTGCAAGTAGTGAATCCAAAATTTTTCAAACGAACCTGGCTTTTGGCGCAGGGAACCCAGGCTGGTCACGTACGTGACCGAAATTAGTCTGCTGCGAAGCCTGGACTGGCTTCGCAGCAATTACCACTCTATTCTACGTGATGTTGAGACGTAAGTCCTCCAAATGGTTAGAGTTGTGTATCGGAGGTGACTTAGGTATGCGATTTGCAATATGGAGCCCTGACTGGTCTTGACTTAGCCGTTCGCGAATTTGCTTTCTTCAAACACTCTTTCTAGTGTAACAACAGGTTATTGCAAAGAATATCTTGCTTGCTTATTTTCGTGATTTGCGGAAAACGAAATTTTTATATCCGTGATCCGTGATCCTCTGTTTTTCCGTTCGTGAACCGTGCCAGAGATATCCCTGTCGGACCCTCCAGAAAGACATGAAACGCCTAGAATACTTTGCTATGAAACTTTGAGGCAGTAACCATGAAGTTTCCCCTTTATAAAGTGGCATTGTCCCACTGTCATCGACTAACAATGAAAAATATAAATTGTCTCATCTAAGTGTTGTTACAGTAATGACGTAATGTTAGTCAGTGTGTTGCCATATTTGGACTTGGCGTGATGTAACACCACGAGGTCAAAGAGAAGTGAGAGATTTTCCGCGATGCAACAATTGCCATCCTTGACGAGTTTTACTCTGTTTCTAATGACTTTACTGAACTTAGTCTTCGGACAATCTCGTCTGTGGAAGTTTCTACATGGACTGGTGGCTGTGCCAGTGGAGACCGTAAGACTCGAACACAGTATTCACTTGTATGATTGTAGCACTAGTTGGGTTAACCTTTTACAATGTAAGCTTATACAAGCCTGTCAGTTTAAGATTAGAGTGTTGTGTTGCTTGAATGTCGATAATTTACTTTCAAGAGCTTTGTTACTCATAACGTAACAGTGTCAACAACTAGTTTTGATCTAACAGCATCAGTATCGGAAGGTCAGGAAAAAATAAAACTCTGCGTCAGATCAGTTGGCAACACTTCAAGAGAAAACTACGGCGTTAAATCTTTTCATACTACTTTATTAACAGTTCATACTGGACTAACCCGCCGGTCCTCAACTAAAGCTGGCACTAACCCAGACGAGCTTACTATGGCGTCAGTCAGAAGTGAGATTAACAAGACGTTAACCTCTTTGACGCCACGATCACTCTGTTCACCTAAACAACAAATCTGCGTGCAAGGACCGCCGGGTCCTAAAGGATCACGCGGCAGAAGAGGACCACGTGGAATCACGGGAAAGAAAGGGTCAAGTGGCAGCAGAGGAAAAGAAGGTCGGCGTGGAATGCGAGGAATTATAGGGCCACCGGGTGCAAAGGGGGATCAGGGAATCATGGGGCCACCGGGTCTAAAGGGAGAGCAGGGAATTCTAGGGCCGCCGGGACAAAATGGGGAACAAGGAATTATGGGGAAAACGGGCCCAAAGGAAAATCAGGGAGTTATGGGGTCACAGGGCCCCAAAGGAAATCAGGGATTTATGGGGCCACCGGGTGCAAAGGGGGATCAGGGAATCATGGGGCCAACGGGTCAAAAGGGGGAACAGGGAATTATGGGGCCGCCGGGACATAATGGACGACAGGGAATTATGGGGAATACGGGCTTAAAGGGAAATCAGGGAGTTATGGGGTCACCGGGTCCTAAGGGAAATCAGGGATTTATGGGGCCACCGGTTTCAAAGGGAAAAAAGGGAAGTATGGGTCCCAAAGGGGAGCAAGGAATTATAGGAGTCCCGGGTCCTAGGGGGATTCTTGGTGCTAAAGGAGAACCCGGCGATTCGTTTACACCTCCCACGATGGTGATCTTCCCTAGGAAGCAAACAATCGTGGAAAAGCACAATGCAGTGTTCCAATGTACTGTCGTTGGAAATCCCAAGCCGACTTTAACGTGGCTAGGAAAGAGCAGCTCTCCCTTAAGAAGTCAAGATGGCAGATTAGACCTGGGTCAAGTGAACTTTGTTGACGCAGGAGAATACACTTGTATTGGAAGAAACTCGCTGGGCATTACAAGCCAGACTGCTAGTTTGACCGTAAAACGTAAGTTTCACCGCTTAATTGATGGGTGGAAGGCACAGTAACGAAGTGCGTTGTCATTAAGATTGTCACGGGGTTAACAAGAGGATCGCCGCGTTTGTTTATTGTGTTTTTGTGAACTCTTCTTTTAGTGCTTATCATTATTCTAATAAGTGTTGAAATCAGAGAAAAAAACAGAAAACATCCAAATCTTTGCGTTTCAGTGTTATAAATCCAGCTCCCTTCTTACAGAGTGGCAACGCATGGCTTAGACTGAAATATCTCCTGTTTGTTTGTTTGTTTGTTTGTTTGTTTGTTTGTTTGTTTGTTTGTTTGCTTTTACCCTTTTCGTGTTATATTGTCGATCGCTTTCAGTTTTAAAGCAATGAGCATGGGCTCTTGAGCTCTCTTATCAATGCGACCAATACACATCAAAAGCGCATGGCGTTACAATGTAGTCAAGGAAAGTAAAAATTTAAGCAATATATGCTCGATCGGTACCCCTTGCTAACAAAGCCTTCAGATCCCGAACCCTGGGGTAACAGGTTCCACTAGCAGAGCTGGGGGTGGGTTGGGGGGAGGCAACTTTTGAATTATACCAGGAAGTATTACTACTTTGTTTCCAGAAGTGACAATCAAAACAAAGCATGATTTTCCATAGCGTTCTAACGAAAATATTTAACTCGTGTAAGGCGTGAGAAAGAACAAATAATAATAAAAAGAACTGGGGGCTGAACGAGCATGAAGCAATCTCGCGCGCTCGCCGCCCTCACTCAGATTTCACTAATAAGCAAAAAAAAGGGAAATGGCACTGAGAGGATAGACTGTGATTTCTGCGAAGCTCCCAGTTAATAAGAGCTAAATATAAATAAAGATTCAAGATTCAGTTTATTTGCCTTTTTAAGTAATATATCAATTATTTATAAGTATTTCAGTGTGTGGCGAGGTGACCTCTAGAATCTGCCAGGCTTATAGTTGAGGTCACCTCGACCTGTGAAGGTCAGTGAACAGTTTGTCTTCATTTGAAAGGGCACTGATTGAAAACTTTGTCAGTTTTAAACACATGTATGATTTATTTCAAATGTACAGCTCTAGCTTAGGATCCGGTTGCTTGTTTAAATGTTCTACTATTAATGCAGGTCGAGGTCCGGAATGTATAACCTACACAAGTCTGACCAGCGGTGACCGGAAAACCGCGTACACCAGGAACCTTTATTTAAAAGCTGCTATAAAGTGCATGAATGATTTATTTAGGATCCGGTTTCTGATTTGAAAATTCTTCCATTAATGAATAAGGTTTCTTTTGGTTTTTGAAATTAGGGAGTATATTTTACAGTGTACCTTTGGCTGATAAGATATTTTTTACCAAAATTTGGAGAGTTTAATCTCAAGCTACATCAACTGATTCAACAGTCTTCAACTTTTAATTCTAGCTGTAGAATGTACAAACTACTCAAGTCTGACCAGCGGTGACCGGAAAACCACGTACACCAGGAAGGGCAAACAGTGCGACAAAAACCTCCGTGGCTGGTATCGTTTCCAAGGAGCTGCGGGAACTAGAATGCCTACTTCATGTCCACCTGCAAGCAGGTGTAGCACTGATGCAACCGGCTGGTTAAATAGTGGTCATCCTACAGTGGCTGATGGCAAAGTGTCCAGGCAGGTCTGCTTTCACTGGCTTTCTGACTGTTGTTACTTTTCCACAAACATTGAAGTGAGAAACTGTGGCTCTTTCTTTGTTTACTACTTTAAAGGTTCAGGTGACTGCGCCCTACGCTTCTGTGGCAGTGACTGATGACTTCCTTCGTAAATCCTGATTTTTTCCGGTCGTTAAGAAAGATACATTTCGTGATCAATAATCCTTGTGTAAAATAACCTTTATTCAAAAGGGGCTTAGGGATCCACTCAATACGCCCTTTCCTCCTTCGCTTGCCACCAAACACAACAGTGTAGAAATCGTGTATATATTGGTTATAAAACGATTTTCGATATTCCCTCGATAAGTCCGCCATGAAAATTGATCGAAGAATATTGTTTCCTAGCACCCATGTTACGGCTTGCGATTTTCTCGTCTTCGTTTTAACTTTTTTTTTTTAAACTCTCCACGAGAATCTTCCCCTTGTATACGCCAAATCGAGGAAGAAAACCACTTCGTGTAAGAAGGCGAAGTCTCCTGGTTGGAACTCCTTCTCCACCATTCAGCGGTACGGAATTTGAACACTTCTGAAACTTGTTAGTTAAGAATAAGTGCTCATGAGCTCTTCCACTCTTCAAGTAAACTTTCCCCTGAAAATATCGCTTGCACAAAAATATCGCATCAGTGTCCCCGGACTAGCAGCCAATGGATCTTGAGAGGATCTCTTGCCGTTAACCCTCTGTAGTGATTGAGTGAACGACCTATCATTGCGATTTGTTTAATTTTTTTTTTTTTTTTAGAAAATCTTACTTCATACAGAGTTGTTAACTTGCTAAACAGTTATATTTTCATACACAGTGAAGAAAAGTAGGAATACAATTCTCACGTGTGTTGGTTTTGCTGTAATAGATATGAAACCTTACTGAATTAATCAGAATCATGTTGCTTCATATTGTTTTACATGTAGATGTATTAAATAGAACTTTAAAGTATTGTCATTATTATCAAATGTCTTTTCAAAGTAACCAAGCCAATCTTAAGGCCTTAATCATACTTTCAATGTCTCTCATTTTTATAACACCTTCTTCGAGAGTGTTTAAAGCTGAAAATCTTTGTCACCTTATTTTTCCCTTTCTATTTGAAAGTGTAAATTATGTGATTCACTTGTTTTATAATGTTTAATGGAGTTGGTAGTCAGTAATGAGGACACGTAGACGAATTTGGGAATAAGTATAGATCTAATTATAATAACTTTGCCATAAATGGGAGAGACAGCAGTTGCCAATCACAAACTATACTAAGCTTTTGGTTTCCAGTGACTTTTGAGAGAAGTACAATCACCTTTTTAATGATTTGATCTAAAAGTTTCTAGTCCAAAGGAATCCGGTCGCATTCTGGCTCATGAAAACGTGCGCCTTTCCAATGGAAATTACAAAACAAAGAGTTCCAAGCTTGCGGGTGAAAATGCGAGATGCTAAGAATCTGTATTTGAAATGAGCTACAGTTATTTAACCTTACGGCTTGGAGCCGCTTGCGGCAAGATTGCCCGAACTGGCATCGAAATTGGAAAGACTGAACTGCTCCCGTTGGTTCTACTCCGAGTAAAGGAGAGGATATCACAGCAGTGATATCCTCTCCTGTTGAGTTTCACTGACTTCGCTGAAATGACCGGAGATCGCCATTTAGCGAACGAGCGTTACTACATTCTTTGACCATTTTACAAATAAAAGATAGAAGCTTCGCATCATAAACAGAGGTATCTTAAGTGGTGTTTTCTGTCGTTTTAACTCTTATGTAGAATTTCTCCCTTCGTATTATTTATTTATTATTATTTGGCTAGCCCCGTGAGAGGGCAAGATCGAGTTCTCTTGCGCGCTCGGGGCTACCCGCTGTATTGCGCAGGAAAAATTTCCCCGAAAGCCATATAATAAATCTTTTATTGACCAAGCTTGTTCAGTCAAGTTGGGTGAATATTGGTTTCGTTCTTTTTTAGCGAGTTTACGACTTGGTCAATAACCCATATTTTTTAAGCATTCGCTAGCTTGAAAATTTGTACATTTCGCTACGCAGTTAAGGTGGCTGAAAACAGTTTCCAGTACTTTCCAAGACTCACAGTTTGATGGGTCATTACAACCACTCTATACCAGTTGATGCCAAAGTCATGGTATCAACAAACTACCCAATCATAGGGGAACAAGTTGCTGTTATTTTTGTGGCACAATAGGTTACCATAGCAACAATATGACCTGCTAAAAACACCCTTAATTCTAGCTTTAAGCGCTTATAACTCAAAAACGAGCTCGGTGACCCCCATTTTTTATTATTGAATTGTAATCAACATGATAAGATGCACCTTTTTGCTAAGTTAAAAAAAATTCTAAGAAGGGGGTTCAGAGCCACCTTAAATTTTCGAAAATTTAAGGTGGCTCTGAACCCCCTTCTTAGAATTTTTTTAAACTCTTCAAAAAGTGTCATCTTATCATGCTGATTACAATTCAATAATAAAAAATGGGGGTCACCGAGCTCGTTTTTGAGTTATAGCGCTTAAAGCTGAAAATAAGGGTGTTTTTAGCAGGTTATAGTGTTGCTATGGTAACCTATTGTGTCACGAAAATAATACCAACGTGTTCACCAATGATTGGGCAGTTTTTTGATACCATGATTGTAGCATCAACTGATAAAGAGTGGTAATAATAGCCCAGCAAAATCTACATCTTGGAAAGTGCTGGAAACTGTTTTGAGCCACCTTAAAAATCGAGGTTTGGTTTTTCACGAAATTCAGATGTTAAGATAATAAAGTTTTATTTTGAAAATTTCTGTTGCCATAAGTTTAAAGCTCGTTTTCCCAAAACGAGTTGTTTTTTGGCCTTGAGAAAAGATATTTTGAGAAGGATTTGGCCAATTGAACTGAAATTTTCAGGATTTGTTGTTCTGAACAGGTTCTGTAGAATGAACATAGAACTTTTCCATTCATTGCATGCATTTTGTCGA
>JAHPZR010054222.1:0-13609 GCA_019787425.1 Platygyra sinensis | reverse complement strand
TACTAACACAGTTACCGGCTTACACCACTTGCATTTACAATACAGCTACTTACACTACAACTATTTTGATACTACTTTTTTAAATTGCAGAGTTACATTATATCGCTAAAACGTTAAGATACACTACCCAAAAAACAAAACATATAGAAAAAGTTCGAAGAAACTAAACTATAGAAAAAAAGAAAAATTAAAACCTTCACTTTCATCATTGGAACATAAAAAAATAGGGTTGGCAATAGACAGTTTTTAAAGAAAATAGAAAAGGAAAAATACTTTACGCATCGCAAATGCAGAGAGTTGTCCACTTAGCTTCGTATTTTCTGTAGTTCGAGTTTTTAATCGCCATTTGTCTTTCACATTTAATTTTATTTTCCAGTAAGGCAAGAAAGACCTTTAAGCTCGGAGACTCTGACTGATTTCTAGTGCGGAATATATGATACTTAGCAATCAGAAGATAATGATTTAACGGGTAAAAGCTCTTAGATTCAGGTTTGTAGCCGTACAGGATTTCAGTGTAACCGACTAGGATAAATATTGTCTGAACGCTTGATATTCCACCATGTTATAACGTCTTTCCAAAAGGGTTCCACTACAGAGCATTCAAGAAAGATGAACAAGAGTTTCATTTTGGAAGAGGCAGTGCTCGCATTGCGGTGATACTTTTATGTTCATTTATAAAGAGAGAGATTGGTTGGTATGATGTTATGTATGATTTTAAACTGAAAGCTTCTCAACTTGTTTGCCACGGTGACCTTAAAACGAAGTTCGTAGACGTCCTTGACATTTGGCACTTGTTTACTTAAACTGATTTCAACAATGGGAGGAGAAAAAGACTGTTCTGCGAGTATCAAACGAGCTTTTTTACTGGAGGGAATGATGTCGCTGTCGGCAAGAGACTTGTAGGGTTCACCACCCATCGGGCTAATACCTAGGATTTTGCTCTTCCAAAGTTTAGGAATTGCAGCAAGAACACCATAATAATCGAAGAAAGTACAGCGAACTCCAAATTTGAACTTAAAGTCTTCGAAACAAAGGAACTGACCCTGGGCGTCAAGTGGGTCACATACTTTCAAAATGCCTCTGTTAACCCAGGGTTTATAATAAATTTTCTTTCCACTTATCATAATAAAGCGGTTGCTCCATAAAATTTCTTGTTGGACTTCTTTTGCATCGATAGGATAAAGTTGGTGATGGAATGCAACAGAGATTTGACTTCACAAGCACGTTTGGAAGTGGAGAAAAGAGGAAGACATAATGAGAATGGAATCAATAGGAGGATAAATAGAATGTTGCAAGAAGAGAGAATGCGTAATATAATCACTGAACTTAGCAGGGAAATGATTGCATGGAAGAGACAATGGCTCGAATTAGCTCGTACGAACGAACGATACAAACGAGAAGACACTGTTGAGGAATTGAAGGGAGACTATCAACGTACTATTGAACACACTGAAAATATGATGATAGAACTTGACTGTTTTTTATTTGAAGTTCCTTTGATTCCGTGTAACATGATTTTACCTTGAATTCTAAAATTGTGTGAAACCGCCTATTTTTACTCGTCATATCTTGTTAGCACAAACGTTTTGATATGAAAGTTCGTTGCATTTGACATTGTGGAATGTTTGGTTTAATGCTCTCCTTAAGAGAAAGGGACTCGGAAGCCCACCTAATTCATTAGTAGTTCCCGATGAGGTCATTGTCCCATAATGCTGAAAATATGATGATAGAACTTGACTGTTTTTTATTTGAAGTTCCTTTGATTCCGTGTAACATGATTTTACCTTGAATTCTAAAATTGTGTGAAACCGCCTATTTTTACTCGTCATATCTTGTTAGCACAAACGTTTTGATATGAAAGTTCGTTGCATTTGACATTGTGGAATGTTTGGTTTAATGCTCTCCTTAAGAGAAAGGGACTCGGAAGCCCACCTAATTCATTAGTAGTTCCCGATGAGGTCATTGTCCCATAATGCTTTGGGACAGCCAACTTCACCATGACCGTTTAGGACCACAAGACCCTGCATTGATTTTGAAGTTGCGTGACATTTTTGGCGCCACGGAAATCGATCCCAGGTCCTCCTCAATGCTGTTTTCCAACATGGTCGCACTTTCATGGGCATCGCCATCTTAAATTCTTAATTCTGCTCTTAATTGGTTGAAAATAACCTCCATAGGTCTTGGATTCTCACTTACATATGCATGCAAATTTGTAATCCTTCATTTTATCTCAATAAAATGTTGTTTCACTCTAAATTTGTAATGTTTGTGTTACTGCGCAAGCGCGTTGTACCATTTTGGTTATAGCAGACAGAGTAACATGGTTATGGAGTCAATTCATGATCCCTATATCACGTATGGACTACTTAGGAGTTATTGCGCATGCATCCTGTACATTTTGACATGAGGGGGACAGAGTAACACCTCCCACATAGGTAAGCAAACATAACATGTTCCATATATAAGAGACATTCCACCTAAGAACTAATAGGTTTGATACTACCTTCTTAGGTCGCCATCTTGGATATGTTAATTAGAGTTACGTTACGTCATCAGGGTGACATCATTAGGGTTAGGATTAAGGGCTCCATCAAGGTTTGAGGGCTAATATGATAATAAGCTATGGCATCGACCAATCAGATTGCTTAAAAAACCTGCGCCATCTTAGATATGCTAAATAGGCAATCCTGCCATCTGATTGGTCAAGAGGAAAAATTAATGATATGCACTACGCTCTGATTGGTTATCGGTCATTTAAGCGGCCTTTACTACTGTTCAAGCATGGCCTTTTCTTCTTTATGAACAACATTTCATAAATCAGACAGTCCAGTTTTTCGTTGCACTTCTTTAAAACGGAAAAGATGTTGGTAAGGTCGCCGATGGTTAAGTTTCCAGACTGTGGGTTGTTCTTTAAATGCTTGCCGATTGCGGAATAACGGTGTTCGTCAATACGTTGGTGTAAATGTCGGCTGGTGTAGCCGACATACTCTGCATCACACAGATCACATTTATAAAATGTACACAACGCATATTGTGGGCTAATTATGGGTGGATTTAGCTCGCACATCTTCAGGTCTTCACATATTTTGCGAGTCTTGAACTCAGGTTGAAGAGTGTGATCGATTTGTAACTTACAATCATGGACAAAGGTCTTTGGGCAAATTTACATTTGTGGCGCTTTTTCACATGCGCCAAACAAACAGTCATGCGAGAATTCATCATCAACACTCAACACACAGCCGTTTTTATAATCGTATATATGGAATTACTATTTACCCGTAGGAGGAAAGCTACTGTAGAAAGTCTGTAAAAACCTGATAACTTTTATGATAATGCGACTTCTAGGTTTTTCTGTTCCGGTCAATTGACTAGTCAAATATGGCCACGATTTGAAACTTTTGCGGGACTCTTCAATGGAACAAACCTGCGCAAAAAGCTTATCCTGATCTGGTTTTTAACATATGATGGTTAGAAACATTCCTTAGTAACAAATTCACTACATGTTGCTAGTTAAGAAGGAGCCCCTTTAAGTGATAGCCAATATTTCTCTACGATTCGAGAAAGTGACAAACATCCCTATGCGCACAGTTTTTACCACGCGTCGTGAGACTTACTGTATATGGTGCATTACCGAAGTCCCGTTTTGGGAATGGTTTCCATTACAAAGGTAAAATAAACCAGTTTCGCTATATTAAACCAGGTAATGCGTGTGGGACTGAAACAATATAATTTCTTCATTTGTGTTCAAAACCTTTATGGGATTTCTTTAAGCTATATAGTTTAGTCGCGATAAGCCCCGGAGTCATATTAGAATTTTAACTGCTGCGGAACGAGCGAGCAGCAATATAATCAGGATATAAAAAGAACATATAAAGGGGAGTGCGAATTCTCCAATTCATCACTTTTTTGCCAGAATGCATTGCATTTAACAAGAGTACACTGTGCTCCTTTTTACCAGAGTGCATTGCGCCACGAACAACACGAGGATGTCACACCGTCTTTTTGCCTGGATTCCAGTGAAATTTTGCTCCCATTTACTTGTAAAATAGACTGTTCACAGTCCCCTATTTTTCCGTGCGATCGCAGATGTGGATCTTGGTCCCTTAATGCGAGTAAAACTGGGCAGGGTACAAAATGCCCTTGGGTTCCGCCCCTTCACCCCAAGCCATTAACCCCACCACCCCAACCCAAGGGCATTTTGTTCTCTCCCCAGTTTCGCTCGCATCAAGAGACCGAGATGGCGGCCCAGTCCAACTGAATGATCGGCATCTACGATATGGTCTCACGGATAAATAGGGGACTGTGAACAGTCTACTTGTAAAACGATGAGCAGGACATCGTGATTGACCTTCACAACTCTTGCTTTTGTTTTAGCTTAACTGCTGAATACCCTGCCACTTATTTGCATGTCATTGAATAAGAATAGCATCTACTGTGTTCTGCTTCGTTCTTTAAAGAACGCCGACCAACGAAAACAATAGTGGAAGGGTCCTGGGGGAAGGGTATTCAGCAGTTACTCCAGTTTAGTATGTCATTTCTTAGTAGTCTCGCCTCCGTGGTCTAATTCTTAAATTAGATGAAGAGAAATCGTTGTTACTAAAACTTGTAGAATCATTAAAACAAACGGAAACTGTAGAACATACTTATTTCATACATGCTACGATCTATTTTCGCGATCTATTTTATGAACGCAGACGAAATTTCCGGCTGTCAATGGTTCCGCCAGCAGAGACAAGTGACAGTCGTAATTACGTCTGCGTTCACAGGCTAGCGATCCGCGCGTCTTCCATACTGTCAACACTCTTGACACATTTAACGGTACCAGTACAGAATTTATAAGTGAGTTTTCTGCTCCTACAATTTCCACATCTTCTAATTTTCTGGTAAAGGGGCGGTAGATGTGTATCTTATGTGTATGTGCTTTATTGTCTCGATCCCTAGTCATGCCTCGCCATCGATTCGTCATGATGCATGAAGTTGATGCATACAAGGATAGATTTTAGGTTGCACACCACAATTTGACACTACTGTGAGAAATAAAGGTTATAATGCAAGACTTGGACCGCGCAGATAGATTATTGACTACGTAAAATATGTCACTATCAACAGAATGTGCCGCAGCATTACTATCTTTTAGATACCCTAGTAAATTGAAGTTTGCATGTAGGAACGCTCAAGTAATTGCCATGTATCTACACGAGTCACATCCAGCGCCAGATCTAGATAATCAAACTAAACTGACCCTTAACAGTCTTGAAATGTCACTAGTGGAAAGAACGACTTATGCATTATTAAAATAAGGTGAATGGTGTATGGCTGATTTCCAGCCACTTCAAGTTTGTGATGTTTACATGAAACACAGCTTTTGATCGGAGTAAGCCAACCTAAGAATTAATTTCCTTGAACATTAAGGTACTATGGGAACCTGTTATTGGAATCTAAATAGCACACCTATAAGAGCACAACACGATGTTTCTTACATCAGTAAAATGTTTTCCTTTGAAAGCAACCCTCCAAATTCGTTTCTAAAGCCTCTTTAGTCAACTCAACAGCCACACTATTTCCTCCTCACTTATACATCTTAAGAACAGACAGCACAAGATTGCCATATTTTCAATACCTGAAGGAGATACAATTCACCAGTTACCATCATAAACACCTGTTACTCACTTTCTTAACATTTTCATACACATAACAGGTCCAAGAGTTGAGCCTGGTCCATGTGCATCAATGCCGTTGTTTAACAAGTGCAATTTCTGGATCCATGGACCAACTGCTGGTGGCGGGGGTGGCTCCTTTTTTCTCTTTGCACTTTTCTTCTTTTTTCCTTTCTTTCCTTTTTTACCAGTGGAAGATATGCGAGATCTGGCACTATTATGTGTAAAATAAATGTCAAAAAAACTAATCAATGTGATGATACTGGACAAATGTACATATCATGAGCTACCCTAGGAGTATGATCCCTAGGCTGGATGGGGGAATAACCAGACAGGCGCATGAATGGTAACCACAGGGATAACAGTATCACACTAACTAAAGTTTTTCTTTAAACCATGTACACAGGAAAATTAAGAGGAAAAACAAGAAATTTCGGCATGGATCAGCAACAGGTCCACGTGATGGAGAATTTCTAAAAGGTCTTTCTAATCATCACCTTTCAAATTCCTTAGTAGTTAGAGAAATCATCTATCAATTATAACCAAAACAAGCCAGAGAACAGAACACCGGAGCGACATACATGTATTGTTTCAAATGAAAGAGATGTTTTCAGACTGATTATTATTTTAAACCCACCTTCCAGGTTTACTTTTAATGGAAACAGAAGATGTTGGCCTTGATACTGATGACATAGCAGATGGTACACCTGGTACAGTTAATGTGTTTGTTTCAATGTTCTCTACCACCTTTCTCTCAGCACGTTCAATAGCTTCCATTTCCGCTGAGTCAGCAAAGAGCTTGATGAGTTCGATCACTCCCTCACACTCCAAGAAGTTGCCATCAAGATAAAGGTCTCTAAAACAGACAAAAATTTCTTACTTTACTTTCATTGATCATAATAATTATTACGATTTTTCAAAACATAAGGACCATCTTAACAATACAGTCAAACAGTCAATCTCCGAAAATACCCAGGTGACCACTTAATACAGGTTAAAGGGGTGATCAAATTTAGTGTATTATGGGGCAAAAAAATAACCATGATAACAAAAGTAAGCGCACAATCTACATTTTTATTGTTCGTGACAACTGAAAATGCGAAATATATCTATGACGTCCACACAACAGACCTCTTTAGCTAGGGCGGTTTGTTTTCCCATTATAGAACACGTGGTATTCTCTGGAGAATTTTTCTCTTGTCCATCTTAAAATTATTCATTCATATACACGGGACTATTTGAAAATTTGAAAGCAAGAATTCTCAAGAGTATCATCACGTGGTCTACAATGGGAAAACAAACCGCCCAAGCTAAAGAGGTCTATAGTCAACAGGTTTTTGATTTATATTGTTCATAAGGCAAGCGTCGAGCGTATTTGCGTTAAAAAAGGTGATCACATCTCCTTTAACATGAAGTGAAAAAATCAGTCATGGTCGTCTGTGATTTGGGATTGCAGTCACTGATGTTGTTCAGCACCTTGTGACCTTAAAATTGTGCTCCGGTCTACCACTTAATGAAATGTATATAATGAATTACAATAAAATTAGATAATTTGGTTTTATCAACTGGGTTGATTGTGTGAATTGGCCACGGTAAAGAGACTCGAAAGCTGACATTTTGAGCATTAGCCCTTTGTCACAGCGAATTGAGGAATTGTGGGTAGTATGTGGTTTATATACAGAAAGATGGAGCTACACTATTGGTTGGCGCTTGGCAACGTGAAAAACAACAGAATAAATTAGTTGAATGAAAAACATTCGTTGATACCGTGCGGGCTAAGAGTGCCGATTTGAAAAATATTTTTTTTCTACAGTTTTGCGGCTTTCCATGCTTCCTTAATGTAGGGAAAGGTCGCACACTGCCATATGTTGCTAAGAATGATTGGGGGGATTTTGTGTCTTGCGACTGGTTTAGATACATTTTTGTCGTCTTTCTCTAAGTCATTAAGGTGTTCTCAGAATCACGTACCTAGTCGTCTCCCTGTTTCGCCGATGTATAACTTTTTGCAAAGAGTGCAAGTTATGCAGTAGATGACATTGGCTGAGGTACAGGTGAAATGATCAGCGATCTTGATGGATCGCTTGGGTCCCGATGTTTTCTTAGCGTTGGGAATGAAAGCACTTGTTTTGCATCATGCGCATTCGCATTTAAATGTTCTGTGTTGATCACTTGTTTGGAATGCACTTCTGACTAAAAAGTTGCGTATTCAGGAATTTCAATGGTGACCCTTTATAGAGGGTGACCACTTAACAAAGGGCCTCTCAATAGAGGTTCAACTGTATTACATTGTCAGACCAAAATCCCATACCAATGTTTGCACAATCATTCATCAATTTTGCAAACTTTCCAACCCAACAATCGTAATCTGGATAGTGTTTAAGTTAACAAGTTGTTTGGGAAAAGTTGCGCACAATATAATAACAGGTATCACAACTACATCCTGGTCCAATAGGCTCTTTGCAGCTAAGCCATCACCTGACCTATTTTTAATAAAATTATGGGCTGCAACTTTAAGAATGCCAGAAATGGAGAAAGCATGACGAAAACATTAAAATGGCCATGCCAGTTTGAAGCCCCTGGCATTAAAGAATCAGATTTTATGATGGTTTGAATTTTAAAAAAGCTAAGAAGATCTGTATGGAGAAAGTTGCTGGAGAGCAAGGCCTTGCTCTCCAGCATCATTTTCTATAGATGTACTCTAAATTGTCCAAAAATTCAAACTGACATATTCATTTACTCTTTAATGCTAGGGACCTCAAACTTTGCCATATTTATATTTTCAATATATTCTTTCCATTTCTGGCATTCTTTAAGCTATAGCCCATAATATGTAATATTTTTAGGAAAATTGTGGTCACATGACCCCAGCTGTATAGGGCCAATTCCAACTCTTCCAAATTTTCCTGGCAAAAGTGGAGAACAACCAACATGTTGATCAGTCTTAGACTGAAATAAGTGTCAACATTCTCTTATTTATCACATTGACGACTACACCAGAGGGAAAATACACTCTACATGGTACACTTTACTCTCAAATAGTAGCAGAAATCTGTCCCCTAAACTAAGTTTGCATACATGTAAGTGGCTCCTTATGAATTACCCATAATAACAAAATGTCTATGAAATTGTTGATTAGATAAGAGAAGTGTTTCTGGCCTGCTTAACGCTGTCAGTTTAATAATGGTAGACTGCAGATGTTTTGGTCACCAAAACGGTGTTGTGTCAGCCAACAAATGGGTTGAGCCATTTTTTCAGTCTTAATAATATTTTTTATCCACATTTAACCCAAATGACAAGAAGCTGCAGGTATAGGTTACTAGACTACAATTTACCTTAGGGCAGTGTTTGAAACTGTTTTTCCAAGGATCTCTCCACTGGGAGGGCCAAGATCACAATAACAAAGGCTGAGACGTAACAGAGTTCTATTACCATAAAGGCCTCTACAAAGACCACTACAACCAGTGTCACCAAACCTACAGGACAGAAAAATGTACCAAAATGATAACAACAGAATTCAAAATCATTCAGTACATCCAGTTATGCTCTATTTACACCTGTTTTCAGTGTTATGTGCATACGCAACAGCTTTCAAAAAGCTATGTAACCTGGCCTACATCAAAAATGGAAGCACAACAGACTTCTTTGGAGTCAAACAAAAATTTTAGTGATGAAAGATAAATTTACTTGACACCAAACTAAGGTTAGGAGTATCAAAAAATTATTTAAATAATTTAAAATTATTTAAATAATTTTTTGATACTCCTAACCTTAGTTTAGACTTACCACTTTAAAAAGTGGTAAGTCGGCTTAATTCTGCTGGAGGTAACTTTTTACAATGACTTTAGAAATTCTTGCATGCTCAAAGGCTAATTTTCATTGTCAACAAGCAGAAGACACATAAATGTATAATTTATGCGATGTAGACATGACAAGCGCGAGCAGGCAATTTGACAATTTGTTAATTGTAAATAACAAAATTATTGATGTCAGCTTTTCATATGTCTGTCCTGTTATAATAACAGTAAATTTCATCATAACATTTTTAAAGTAGTCAGCTGATCCGCTTGGCTCTTGCCTACATACATACAGACAGACAGACATACATACATACAAAAATACATACAAACATACATACATACATACATACATACATACATACATACATACATACATACATACATACATACATACATACATACATACATACATACATACATACATACATACATGCATACATGCATATATACTTTATTTGATAATTAGGTGGATCCACAGCTACTTTGACAATATTATGACAAAATGCATGATCAATAACAGGACAGACGCATAAACAACTGACCAGTATCAATTTGTTAAATTGACAGCCGATCAACTGGACTAAAATTGTTCAAAATGGTATCCCTTCAAAGTCCACAATCTTCTTCTGCCACTTGAGGTCAGTATTTAATTCTTCTATTTGTCAATTTTCTTCTGCTGATAACCAGGAAAATTCCCAACAATACTTTTTGTGCGAGTAAAGTCAAAACCTGTATATAACAGCCCTGTATATAATGGTCACCCTGTGTATAACGGTCACTGAACAACTTCCCAAAAATCATCCCTTATATATTTACTGTTAAGTTGACCTGCATAAAGCAGTCAACTGCATATAACGGACGCGGTCACCCTGTAGACTTCCTGAATCCGCAATTTCATTGTCTTTTACCTGTATATGATGGTCACGGAATTGAGCTAAGATCAAAAAATACTGACAAGCTTTATTCTTCTGCTAGTTAAATAGCAGCCACCAAGGCATGGGGTGTCACAAAAATACAAATACTGTTAGCACTAAACACATTTCGTCACGCCTACATCCGACACATGCTTGCAGCAGATAACATTACAGTGCCGTTGCTTTTAAACTAGTTACTGTAACTATAACAATACAACCGTACCACAATGTTTTCACTTTGTCATAGTTCAGTGATTATAACACTGTACTGTACTTATTAATTCTATTAAGTTGACAGTCCACCGTTTTACACTATATTAGGCTGCTGTTTATAAGACCAAGACAGCGCTAGGCATCACTAGACATTCTATCAGCCTTCCGATGCAGCCTTGCTCACAAGAGAAATCGTCACCCTCAAATAAAAATGTTTTCCCAGGGAACCTCGAGACCAAAACCACCTCCTCTGTAACTCACTTACCATTTTTGATAACTTTCCCACAGTTGGTTTGTCTTTTTGTTTGTGGTTTGAGCCTTTTAATCATGTTTGTAGTGTTCCTGTGTACTCGTTATATTGTCAATAGAATGTAAATTGAGTGATTATTTGCACATAAAAATGCTCTTCATTGACTAATCCAGGGGAGTTTAAAGGAGAAACCTGTGTAGAGCTGTCACCTTGCCATTTCCCAAGGGTGACTGTTATATACAGGTTTGACTGTACATCAAATGCCTTCAAAAAATGAGTTCCATAGTGGCATCATGAGGTTGATAATATGGCTTTAGTACATTTCTGGACATCTATTTTTTTCCTATAATTTTTTATGGTGTACTCCCACAAATCATAATAGGTTCCAATCTTATATTGTGTTCACCTGTCAAAGTTCTTTAAAGTAAAAGTATTTCTTATTGAGTTATATGGCAAAAGGCAAAATGTTAAGGTTTTCAAAATACCTAATTAAGTATCAAATTTCACAAGTTCATTTCAATCTTTCGGTTTGAAAATATTTTAGACCAAATCTACATACAGATTCATGTTATAAATGTGAAAATAGGATCTCTATTGAACAATTATTTCTACAGAAGTAATATATAAAAGGTTTTTGGCAAAAAATGCCCAAATTAGCCTCCAGGAATACCTTTAAATGGTCTTTCAGCCATCTACATAGCATGTTGAAAGATGATTGAAAGATAAGTGAATGAAGATGGTGAATTTTGAGCTTGCTAATTAAATGTGAAAGATGAATTATTCAACATGACACGAGCGTGGGACAATGAAAAATCTGAGTCCCCGACAGGAATCGAACCCATGACCTCCCGAACACCAGGCAGGTGCTCTATCCACTGAGCAACGAGAACTCATGGAGAGTAAAGGTCATT
Source organism: Platygyra sinensis (assembly GCA_019787425.1). NCBI lineage: Eukaryota > Metazoa > Cnidaria > Anthozoa > Scleractinia > Merulinidae > Platygyra > Platygyra sinensis. Next base: position 1,867 of record JAHPZR010054222.1, on the reverse strand, counting down.
TTACTGAGTTCATATGTGACAGGTGTCCTGCATACTGCTAGGATCAGCACTGCCGAATACATCATGATTAGTGATAAGTGAATGAAGATGGTGAATTCATGATTGAAAGATGTTGCTAATGCACACGGCTCTGAAAGTGGGTGCAATAAAGTGACATTAGTTTCTTGTGCATCTGTGTGTTGATTATGAATTTTGTAACAACTTTTTCAAAGTAACTGTGGCTCCATTGGACAATGGCAAAGTGCATCTGCACACTAATTTGACGTGTTATTTGTGATGAAAACCACTGTCAATAGCAGGACAGACACAAGAAACCCTGACATCAAATTGTTTTTCGATAACAAACAGGTAAAAATAATGGATCATGTGTATTTTGCACACCCTTCGACCGTTACTCTCGGCTGATGTAACGACCGAGATATGTTGGTTCACGTATCGACCTATGTATCAACCATGATATAGGCTGAGTCAAGGTCGACATAGCGACCGACTATAGGCAGATATCTCGGTTGATATAGCAGCCGACACTTGGCCGATACGCTGACCATTGATTGTCGGCGGAATACTGGTCATCTGTTGGTTGTATATCAGTCAAAAGCTTAGATTGTCGGATGTATAAGTTATATGCATTTCATCCTTTTTTGGTCAACCTGAAAAATCTTTGAAGGCTTCACGTGCTGGTCGTGTTCCTCAAATTCAGTCATTATCAAGCAACACACTTAAGTTAAATAATGTCTGCAACGCAAGCTACAGTCACCAGTACGCAGTAGCAGTGAAGTAATGGCGGAATGTCAGTAGCCTATCGATTGACATGTCGGCTGACGATCGGACAACCACTCTTGGTTGACATATCGACCAACATATTGGTCGATTGTCGGTCAACATATTGACCAATGCTCAACCGATGTCAGTCAATATGTCAACTGACACATCTTGGTCGACACATCTCAACTGAGTGTCAACCGATATGTTGGCCAACATACACATCGGTCGAGTGTCAGTCGATGTGTGAACCAATATATCGGTCGAGGGGCACATAAAATACACATGATCCAAAATAATTAATTGTAAATTCATGTATCTGACTGCTTTACTTTGATTATAAAAATTAGCCTATGAGCATGCAAAAATTTCTGTAGTTTTTGCAAAAATAATATTGTATGAACTGGATTCAAAACAGTCAGTGTGATGATCACTAGCAAAAGTTTGGGAGAATTCCATTTCCATTAAAGTCAGTACTGGTATATCCAAATACGAAAAACGTTATTTTATTTCTTAACTGAGTGTGTATTCAAAGACATGATTCTTACTTGTTATAATCCAGCAACAGTGCTGTCAGATTGCTCATACACATTGACCTAAAAACAACAGACATTAGCACACAACTGTGTTGGTACTATTACTAAACTGAGAAATACCCTTATGTAAGGTTAAGGTTATACCATTCAGCTTTGTAGAGTTATTCTTCAGAAACTGAATCAGTTAATATGTACTTATAAGTTATTCAATATCAAGAAAAAAACTGAACTTAACACACACTCCCCACTTAAACATTTTTTTATGCTGGTATATTACTTAAACAACATTCCTTCTTTTTTTACCCAAAACAAGGGGAGAGTGGCCCCCAGGCTCCTCCCCTACATCAACCACTGGTTTATACCAGTGTAAAAAAATTAAATTAACAGCCTCCTCTGTAGTTCTCTTTTATGTCTAGGATTGAAAGCAGCTACAAACATTACAAATCTAACCAGTGTTTCATTTCAATTGTGGCATAGTCTTGTCACTACTATTAAATAAAGATTTTTAAGCTGCAGGGTTCAGACATAGTCAGAATGGTTTAGGTCTGAAAGGGTCAAGTGTCAGCCAA
>JAHPZR010054220.1:0-27500 GCA_019787425.1 Platygyra sinensis | reverse complement strand
AAATAATAATGTTTGTTTTGGGTATCTTTAACCATGACAAAGCCTTTCTATACAAATAATCACTTTTGACTGTAGAGCTGAATGTTCAACATTTTGCATGGGGCATATATTTTTTTATTTTTTGCAGTGACTTGCGTAGATCTTTTTAACCTTGAAAAAATTGTGTAATACTGAAGATGTTTTGCTCAGTATCTGTAACCGTGAAAAGTGACAGTGGCCATATTTGCTCAATTAAAAGTCGGTTACCTGACACATGTAATGACCAAAAAAAATTACCATAGAATATAAGAACTATACAAATATGCTTGGCCCAGCCTAGCCAAATTTGTAACAAAAGTTAAAGGCGATTTAAAGGGTTATTAAGCGAGAAAATACAGCAACCATCTTGAAATGCCAGTTTCAAAATATTTTCTGGTGTTCTTTTAAATGAAACAGATGTCGACACAGTACTGTGGTCTACTGTAGTTGCTTGCGTCAATATCCACCTAAGTACAGAATGTAAGCTCCACTCCATGCATGTTCCAAATGTGGATTTCATTTTCATTGTCTCCTTAAATATGAGTTTATTAGTGAAATCAAAATGTTATTCCCTTGACGTTAATACTTTTAAAGTGAATTGTTTATTCAACATGTTGCACTGTATTTCCTCTGCTAAATTTAGTTACTTTGGGGCACCTACTCAATTAGCTTCATAAGCTATCTAGGTGTCCCAAACTCCTCACAATCATGATAATTTTGGTATTATCAACTGGATTGATAATGTGAATTAGCCACCGTGAAGAGTTTTAGCTTAATTAATTAGTTTTAATTTTAAGTGTCCACAATTAGCTCTTAGATTAGAGCTAAATACATATTGACACGTTAATAAAGGTTATGTTATTCGGAAGCTGACGTTTCGAGTGTTAGCCCTTCATTGGATTTGCTCCGATGAAGAGCTCATGCCAAACTATCTTAAAATACTCCCACCGATGTAGCACCACAGTTTCCTTTAACAGAAACTTACCCCCTTTCCTCACAATCAACCTTGTATTAAAACTGTTTGTGTTCCCTTGATCTCTTCTTCTTTATCTCTTTAACACTTTATCTCTTGATCGCAATTGTAAAAAATTGTTATTTCATTAGTAGTATTAATCATCTTCTATATGTAACTTGTATATTTATACTTATTTTAATTTTTCTAACGCCTCTGAAAAATTAGTTTGGGAGAGTTAAGATTAGAATTGAACTGAATAGACTATCCACTGGGACTAGCGATTCATAAATGATCAGACTAGCTCCAGATTTATAATTACTTCTGTCGTATTAGACATTATTAGGGACCGGTCATTATTTATGGCCTAGTGGGGCGGAGAAATTTTTTGGGGGGACAATTGGAACTTAAAGGGGCCAGGATCACTATACCTGTTCTGGTCATTTTCCGGTTATTTTGTCGGCACATATAACAATAAATTAAGACATCTCAAGAAAAAAATTAGTATTTACAAAGATGAAACAGCGCTACTTGCTGCATCTAATTCTATTATCATAAACACCTCATTTTCCATTAACACTTTGCGCCCCAATATGCATGAAATCACATCTTTGGCAACCTACAATTTCAAAATTTTCAGGTGAATCGGGCCTCACTTTAATTTATGCCACCTGTTATGCTTTATTTGATGCCTGTGAAAACTTCTGCTAAGAACACTGATCAGATATCGGGAAGACATGGATCAAGAGACTGCACCATGACGACCTCATTAATCTGTAATTCAGCATCATAGTTAGAAATATTGCTGTCATATTACCATTAAAAGCACTAAATAATTATACACATCGAAAGGTGAATATGTATGCGAAGAGATTGAGGGTGGGCGATCACCAAATTTATTCATAGCTACGAGGGGGATACTTCAATAAAACAACATTTAAAGGGAGATAAGCTAAGTGTTAATTACTTCCTTTAGCCGGCGATAGATAATGACCGGTCCCTCAGTCATGCTGAACGTTCAGCTCTACAGTGATTATTTGTGTAGAAAGGCTTTTTCATGGGTTCAGGAAACCCAAAACAAACTTTACTATTTCATTATTTCTTTTTCAAAGGAAACCAATCTATGCAAGTTACTGCAAAAAAAATAAAACAGACGTCCCATGCAAAAGAAAACCACTCCACACCACGTTGGCATTTGTTAATTCAACATTTTATCATTTCCTCAAGGTTTTTCCTTTATAAATGACCTCATTAAATTCCTAGTGATTTTTCATCCGTATCTTATGCCACAATTAGCGATGCTAATTCTTCCCTAAAGCATGCAGGGAGATGCTGCTTTATGGCTAAAACTGATATAAAGTCAGCTTTTCAAATTATCCTGGTACGCCTAGACGATCACCCCTTGCTAGGTATAAAATGGGAAAACCTTTGTTATGATTGTTGCCTACCAATGGGCTGTTCTTCGTCTTGTGCCATTTTTAAAGCTTTTAGCACTGCCCTAGAGTGGATAGCTATCCATCGTCTTGGAGCCTCTAGCGTACTACACATACTAGACGAGTTTTTAGTTATTGACTGGACACTAAGCAAAAGTGTCAGTCGGATCATAACAATTTTTTAAGTATGTAACAATTTATTGGGGTCCCTATCGCCAAAAAAAGAATGTCGGCCCTGACACCTCACTAGAATTCGCAGGCATTACACTTGACTCTGTTCTGCAAGAAACTAGGCTCCCAGAAGATAAGCCTCATAAATGTCACACACCTTTAACTTCTTTTTACTCTCATCGAAAGGTGACTCTTAAAGAGCTCCAATTGCTCATTGGCCTTTTGAATTTTACTTGCTAAGTTATTCTGCCGGGCAGAGCTTTTCGTTGTCGTCTTATTGATCTTACAATAGATTCATGACGTACACATCACCACTGCATATGCTTAAGCAAAGATGCTAAAGCTGATTGAGGGTTTGGATGTGATTTCTAGGAGTTTTCAATGGACGTGCTTTCTTCTTAGATGATTTGAGTTGTTCACTGATGCAGCTGAATCGAAAGGCTATGGCGTAGTGTTGATCTATCATCTCGCTTTCAGGTCAGTCACTTCAAACAAATCTTGCCAGAGGCGGACGACATGCCGACCCAAGTACCACACCACCTTCTGCCGAAGAGTTGGTTGCTTCCCTGAACGATCTCCTTTCTTTAGCGCTATCCGTGAGGTCACGAAAGTTGTATTCTCAAGCTTGGACCGTTTTCCGAGAATTTTACGAAAGCTTTGTTTCTCCCCAGTCTTCTAGTCTGCCTCTCACAACGACCACAATTGTGCTCTTTGTATCTCATCTACACACCTGGAAATTGGCTCCTTCCACTATATCATCTTACCTCTCGGCAGTTAGTTACATATACAAAATGAAGGACCTACGTGAACCCACTAAATCATTTTTGACCCACAAACTATTGACAGTTGTAGGCAGAGAAAGGTCACTCGACTGTAGACTTCCCATAACCAAACCTCTTCAAACTTCTTTTCCAATTCGTGCACTCACTCCAGCTTAACCTCTCTTCAGCAGAACAGTGTACTTAATTTACCGCTGTGTTTTTAATCACCTTTTACAGATCTTTTCACATAGGAGAACTGGTGAGCAAGAGCCCTGCTTTCTGCAACTCGGTCATCCAATTCAACAATCTCTCCTTTCTATCCACAGACAGTTGCATTCAGTCTCATAAGATAACAATCTGTCACTTTAAACATAACACCAACAAACAGCTTGTGGATGTTATCACTTGTGATCCTACATCGTCTATTTGCCCAGTGCAAGGAATGCTTGATTACTGCAAAGTAAGGCTAATTGTGCCAGGACCGCTTTTCTGCTTACATAACAGGCCTGTTACTGTCAACCAGTTCAATGAACAACTTCGGGCATGTTTACCATTTTGTTTTCTCGATTCAAGCCGATACAAAAGCCACAGCTTTCCCATCGGGGCTGCTTATCATGCTGCTGACCTAGGTTACTCTGATTCTCAGATCAGGACTCTTGGTCGCTGGAAGTCCGATGCGTTCCAGCTTTATATCAAAAATGAAATACTTACTGCTAATTAATTTTTATTTTTTCTTTTCCTGCGGTTATTATTAACCTCCACATTTATCATTCCTGTCTTTCGTTAGGTGTCATGTAGTGGCATGAACATGCCAGTCAGTCATAAGCCGTGGCACTGCCTATGCTTACCCATCACCTTTATTACTGAGTAATACAATTTTAACATGCCAGTCAGTCATGGGCTGTGGCTCTGTTATTTCTTATAGTCAACCCTTAACCCATTGATGCCTGTGCCGCCCGTAACCGCCCGTGATGAACCTTGGCCTTTCTTCCACTTCTGACGTCATCATTTTTGACCAAAATTGGCATCATCTATACTCAACTTCTGCAGGAGGAAACGATTTTTCCAATGATGCCTAGATCAGAGTGATTGGCTTCATGGAGCCCGAGATATGCACAAAAATGCTAAGATGAGTGAAAAACTCAGAGCAAAATTTACTGCCACTACACCTAATTGCTCCACGGTAAAAATTGGCCGCCTCGATGACTCTTTCTTAGAAGTTTTTTAACTGTAAGCAAGCCCAGTGAAAGGTCAATCCCTGCAGCGAAAAGAAAAGAAAAGGAGAAAAAGGAAAGGAAAAAAAAACATCAAAAATCGAAAAGCCTAAAGACGTAGGCCACCTTCTCGTCCAAATCTCAAAATTTTGATTTCTGCGCATGCACGGGCCCAAAGTTCGTAAAACGTGATTTTAGTGGCAAGAAGAGCTAGCTGTCGTGCTACAAATGCATTTTCGACCAGATTAAAGCTAATTTGGCCATGATCCAGCCTCAAAACCACCAAAATGTCCAAAAATGCATTTTTGGCAAAAAGTTCCAGGAGTCAATGGGTTAATATTATTACTATCAATTATGCTAGTCATTTTCTTTTGCATTAACTTACAGGTCTGAACACACCAGTAAGTCACGGGCTTTGGTTATGTTTAGAAGTAACTTAAGAAACTTAGCTCATTATTTTGTCCAGTCATTAGAGGTCAGTCATGGGCCGCACAGATACTTGACATTTCTGTTGGTTTAGTAATATGAAGGGTTTGGTGGAAAAAGGGCATTAGGTATTTCACTTAAAACTGAACTTTGTCTTTCACCTTATCCACTTGCACTAACGAAGCAATAGTAAGAGATTAAGGTATTATGTATGGGTTATTGACCAAGTGTGAGGTCAAGATGGCTGGATATTGGCCAAGTTCTTTTTTTGCGTGTTTATGGACCTCGACTTCATCTCGGTCCATAAACTCGCAAAAAAAAGAACGAGGCCAATATCCAGCCATCTTGACCGAACAAACTTGGTCAATAAAGGATTTATTATATGGCTTTGGTGAAATTTTGCTTTCGGGATGTAGCGGGTAGTCCCGAGCGGGCAAGATGGCTCCATCTTGCCCGCTCGGGTAGCCAATCACAACACGCGATTTGGTTCATCTTGCCCGCTCACGGAGCTAGCCATATAATAAAGTGCCTTCATTGCTTAGTGAAACAAAAGGTTTCCTTTGTTTTTCATTCAACAAAAGGTCCCCAGAGGATTCCCTTGGAAAAATGTGTTTTTTTGCATACGTAACATCTCAAATAGGAAGCAAACTTCAGGGAAAAAAACATGCCGAACATTGTTTAAGACACAAAAACAAAACTGAATGCAAAATTAAGGCCCCTATACATGCACCCAATGCAAAAATTAATGTCTGCCTTTGTATTATTCTTTTGTTGGTATTTAAATAAGCCTCATTAACCTCGTTTTTGAGACAACAATTGTAAAGAATTTGTTATCCCGAACTAGGTCAGTAAGGCTATTTTGAATACAAACAAAATAATAATGTAAAGGCAGCCATTTTTGCATAGGGTCTATAATGTGACCTTCTCCAGATTACAGAGCTGTCTTCGTTCCTTCACTTCAGGTCTCACTCACTGCAGGCAGCAACAACTTCAAACTTTGCACAAAATTTCACACTTAAAGACACGTTTGGAGAACTAAATGCAACAACTTAAAGCAGTTCAAAATAACTATGTTCTTTAATATACTTTTCAATCCAGGTGCCAAGCAATTTGTACAAGTTTGCTTCATAAAAAAATAATGTGGCACATTTTCATTATTCTCAAACAACATCAAGCTTCAATAAAGGTGAAAACACATGCCACAGAACTCAAAATTAGAAAAGAAAATCCAGGTTGTTCCTGACTTCAAACATGCTCCAGGGTCACTGGGTTGTATTCTTGGGCAAAACTGTATACTCTCCAATAAAATAAATACAGTGTTAGGGGTTAATTGACTAGCATACCAGTCAAGACAATGTTATGCAATACTCCAAACCTGTGGTACAATTGTGAAGTTGCTCTGTTAAAGTAAGCCCTTGGCGATTAAGACAGGATGCCATCTCTGCCATGACCACTGCAGCACTGATCCCATCTTTATCAAAACACATTAGTTCCAAACATAATCCTAGTAATAAAATGAATTTTGGTCAAGCTAATAATAATCTACTAGAGTTAAGAGAGTACTGGCTAAAATAACCATAAGGGGCTAGAAAAAAATTACATGTGTATCTCTATTACTTACCTATAGCTTCTTCGAATGAAAAGAGGACTGTTTTCCTTGAGCCATAAGATCACAAGCAAGATTACCCATCCATTTAAAGCCTGTCAGGGTTTCCTACAATAAAGATTATTATTATATTATTAATTGACATTTGTATATAAAACTCTATTCTGAAATGAGAATACTGAGATAAACGTTACTGGTACACTATGTTTAGAGTGTCTTACAGCAATTTTTTTTAAAGAAATAAAGGTTACTGCTTGAATAAAAGTGAAAAGTTACACTGCCTGTGAAATCCTTCCTGTACTCTCTTTTCAAAAGTTAAATTGATGGAGAAAGGTTGTGTCCTGGTGTACCAGTTCACAAGAGAATAACCATAATGATTGTTATTTCTTTGTTTAGGAGTAATTGGTTAGATGTTGTGTATTGTTTGGTCCTTTGTATCGGCTCTTGTGAACCGGTACATGAGGATAGAACCTGGATAAATGAGTTATTAGTAATGCAAGCCAGCTTTATTTGAATGTCTTTGGTGCCATCATTTTTGTATAGTTGATAACTGCTGGCTGAGTAAGGATGGTACATGTATTAGAATACTAACTAAACTGAACATGAACTATGAGAAACATGTGAAAAACTGGTGATTTGAACTCACCAGCAAGCGCAAATTACTTTACTGCAGCAAAACCACTGACTTTCCACCAAACATGTAGTCATTACACTTACCCATAGCCTATACTAGAAGGGCATTAATCGAAACAGTCTCACTATGCACAGATAGTAAAAGAGATGCTTGCTATTGTTTTCGCCATAGATAAGTTAAATGACTACACGTTTGGATAAAAAGACAGTGGTTTTCAGTGATCACAAGCCACTGGAATCAATAGCGTCGCACACAGTTTCTAAAAATAGATTACATCACCAGAGACCCCCCACATGACTCAGACAAGAATTACAGTCCGATAGAAGGTTTTGTATGAGCGCGTTGTCTTCTAGACCAGAAAATCAGGCAAAAAAGGAAAGATTGTTGGTCTAAGTTTTTGTTTAGCTTAAATAATGTTAGAAAGCAAACACTGCTGCGGTGGTTTATGTAAAACAGATTTCGAGGTGTCCAGAAAAGAGCATAAATCTCACAAATCGCACGAGGATCTTACAAAGCCGCAGTGACAGGCGGACAGTAAAACCTTCAGGCATTGGAAGTCGAGAACTTTTAGCGCGGCGGTTGCGACTAGTCGATCAGAATACTTCACAGTGAAACGTATTACGAAGAAACTTATCTGCTGTTTATCCTGGTCTTCACGAGAAGACTGATCAGCTGACTTATGCCAGAAATTCCCAAACTACCCGAGGCGTCCGCTCATAACGAATACGATAGAACCGAGGGCATAATTATTATCTCTGAGACAATTCCAAATTGGAGCAAAATTTGGTGTGCTGTGCAATTTGGAGGACGATGATTTTAAAACAGCCATTTATCCGACCACATAAACAAATCTGTTACCGTGAGCAGACCTCAACTGCATATATTTCATAGCCATGTTTGGCGCGATAAGAATACTAAACAACGCGAGCTAAAACTGTTCTTTATGTGCGAAGACGAGCGGGCCAGTTTCATCACGGCAAGGCAACGAATCGGATCGGATCGACGCTTATTTCTTTATCAGGTATTTCTTTGGCTGGCTTGCTGACTTTCTTGTGGGTGATGCACCAGAATGTCGGGTACAGTAATAATATTTTTCTCTGCCATGGAGGTGAGGAGTGCGTTTGTAAACATCCTTCATACAGGAGAAGCCCATCATATTTTGCTGTCTTCCTTCAAACTCCGTATTTTTATTATTCCAAGGTACGTGGTAGGATTACGTCAATATTTTGCGCTAGAGAGGCCATCGAATTGCGACATTAATAATATACAAGCAACAATTTCTGCATTCTAATTGGTTAAGAACATGTCAATTAATCCCAAATCAGTGCAGAAAAGTGTAATTGAGTGCAAAAAAGTGTAATTGAGTGCAAAAATGTGTAATTGAGTGCAAAAAAAGTGTAATTAGTTTGAAAATGATTGACAGCTCCTACTTTGAGCTCCCGACAAACAAAATGGCGGACAAAAATTCAAAGAAGATTGAAACTCTTTACCTTCATTTCAATACAATTACCTCATAACGAAGCAAAGTGTAAAGCTCAACAACAACTTCTAAACTAGTGAAAGTGAAGTAGATGTACACAAAAGCCGCGAGGTCAAAAACTTTAACATAAACTTCAGCTTGAGTGAATGAAAATATGCCGGTGTCGATCGCGACTACATTACAAAATACCCGTTGAAGAAGTAAATTTTAAAATTCTTGAGCACCACGAAATAAAACGCGAAGAAGGACCCCACAAGACGTCCTAAGAACCGGCCACATCTTACGTTTTAAGACAAAAAGTGCAAGCATTCTACTTTTGTGAAAGAACTGAAACGGCGAGCTTAGAGATTAGAAAGGTCGTTCCCTAACAAAACCCGGTAAACGCTTCAGGCAAATCTAACCTGTACAACGTCCAGTGAAGAAACTGAAGTCTGGCAGCAACCAGGAGAGGTGAAAAAGATGTCCTTCAGAGCTAAGAAATTCCGTTCTTGGTAGATTTTAGCTTCGTTTCTCGGTATTTTGGTCAAAGTAACTTGTACCACGGCCAGGTTCAATGGTTTCTTGCACACAGTTTCTCAACCACTCAAAAAACATTTGGCAAGAAAGCCGCGTCAAAACCGCAGGGAGTTTTTCCTCTTCTTTGTGGTCAAGTTCTTCAATTCAACTTTGAGTAAAGACTGCTTTTAACTGTAAAAAGAAACTGCTCAGTTTTCATACAAGTCATGACTTGGAGAGAGTGAATGAATTTTTACGCTTGAATTCACCTGTCAAATTTTCATCCAATAAAGTTGATGTAGCTTGTTGCCTCCATTTGTCACGCAAAATACTGAAGCGTGACAGAAATTGTTACTTGTATATTATTAACAAGTAATCAAATGATTTTTCTCGTGCAATTTGTAATAAATAAGCACTCGTAAATTTTTCAAAGACTACAAATTGCACTCGCCCTACGGGCTCGTGCAATTTTTTGTAATCTTTGAAAAATTTACTCGTGCTTATTTATTCCAAATTGCACTCGAAATCATTTGATTAGCTATACTAATTGCTGAGCATCGCACGTCACTCTCAAACACGTCGCTCTCAAACAAATTGCCCATGGAATGGTTTGTTTGTCTGAGTCACACCGGGGGTTAAATTTTCGTGACGTCATCTGTGCGCGACGCTATTCTTAAGAAGCCTCTGCATTGTCCCCCCAAGTGTTTGCAACGCATGATCACTGTGTTAATTTACACATTTCAGAGTTTAGAGTTTCAGAAAGTGAATTAAAATCTTTGTGAGAAAAAATATATTTGTGGTGTCAGCAAAAAGAATAAAGTCCACCACCTTTGACACATTGCAGAGATCATTTATATAGAGCAGAAAGAGGAGGGGGCCTAATATAGAGCCCTGGTGCACCCCACACTTACATGTAATTTGGCAAGACTCCGAACAGATACCATTAAATTCCACATATTGTTGTCTACCACTTAGATAGCTTTCAAACCATCTACATGTAATTTGGCAAGACTCCGAACAGATACCATTAAATTCCACATAATATTGTTGTCTACCACTTAGATAGCTTTCAAACCATCTAAGTGCAGTGCCTTGAACACCATAATGCTCTAGTTTTGATATTAGAATATGATCAACGGTGTCAAAGGCTTTAGACAAGTCTACAAAAATACCAACTGTATATTCCTTATTTTCAATAGCAGAAGAAATTTTGTCATACAAACAAGCTAGAGTATAAGTGGTGAAGCGATGTTTGCGAAAACCATACTGATTATCAGAGAGAATCTTAAAAGCATTTAGAAATTTTAGAAGACGATTGTACATGTACATTACTCCGAGTCTCCAGAACTTTAGAGAATGCAGGTAAAACAGACACAGGTCTGTAATTTGTAAATATATCCTGTTCACCAGACTTAAATAAAGGAACGCGAGCAATTTTCAATTGATTTGGTACAATACCAGAGGTGATGGATAAGTTAATAATGCTAGTAATAGGGAAAATTATTTTATCAATAGAATCTTTCATTAAGGTTATTCCTCACAATTGCACTGCGCATCCTTTCTGCGCATAATTTATGGCGTCATTTAGCGCGCTCTCGTGCATGTGCACACTGAAAACATGGCGGATTTGCCTTGATATTGAGCTCTTTCAGTTGAAAAATGGCTATAGCTCACCAACGAACATGGGCACCCCAATTTTTTTTCCAGTCATTGTAATCAACTTATCATAAACTTTGCTTGAGGAAAGACTGATCTGATTTCTATTGCTGAAAATTGAATAAATAGCGAAAATAGCAAGTAAACTGTGGTCTTTTCTATTTTGCCGTATGGTAACCATGTCAAGAAATTTGGTTGAAATTTTAATCAAGGATTCAGCTTTCTGTCTAAATCAAACTTAAAAAGTTTATTTGTGTCGGATACAATGCATTGACTCCAGTTTAATGCGTGTTCTCATGATTCTCGGTCAAAAAAATTTACAATTGTTACTGGGGATGCGTTCTTGTAATAAGCATTAAATAATGCCAAAATGGGTCATTTTCAATGCCCCAGTGCTCCTTAATGAGTATGGGCACCCCCCTTTTTTATTTCAAAATTGAAGTTCTCATATGATAAATATTCAGTGGGCAAAGTTTGAACGAAAATCTATTGTCAGTTTTATTTCAGGGGAATTACCTTAAGCTTATAGGAATGCTGTCATGACCTGCAGCAGTGGCTGAACAACAAGTACGACATATTTCGAATAATTTCTTCCTCACTTCTAGAAATATTGAATTGACCAGCTTTGGGGGTAAAAAAGAACTATGCGATTTTTCAGATGCAGGAATTTTGCTAGCTAAATTAGGGTCAATGTTAGTACGATATTTACAAAAGAGATTAGCTATTTCCTTTGGATCGGAAATTTCATGAGAATCTGCCCTAAATAAGGATGGTAAACCACACTTACCTTTATTTCTATTTAGGATTTCATTAAGAACTTTCCACGTGGCCTTAACATTTGATTTTATTTTCTCAATTTGTTTTCATAATATAAACGCTTAGCAACTCGAAGAGAATGGGTAAATTTGTTTTTATAAGATTTGTATGCAATTTCATTGGAAGAGTTTGGACCTGTTCACAGACCAGTCTTTCTCGTGTTCTCTCAGCCAGTGACTGTAGCTTACAACCTGACTGTCTACAAACTTCTTCACCAGCAAACCTGCAATGCACTGTTTCCCCAACTTTCCACCACGCCCTTCTGCTTGCAACTTCACAACAGCTATGCGAAAAAGATCAGCAAATCGCTTGAGCGACTAGACATCAATGCCCTTCAAGGGTGGCATCTTTTTGATCTGGCTGTTCTATGCCTGTAACGTTCTTTGATCACCACCAAATTTAGACTGGAGAATTTCCTTGGCTTCTTTGTACTTTGGGTCTGAGACTCCTAAGCCCCTGATGGTCTCAAGAGCAATTCCTGTAAGGCTCTGTCACAATCTAGGCATTTTAATATTTGTTGCTCCACCTCTTGGTTGAAAAGACTCGTGAAACATCTCCAGAAATCCTCGAATTTATTTTTCTCACCACTAAACACTGGTACCTTTAAAGGTTTAAGTCGCTGGTTACAGTTACCCGAGTGATCTGAACTTGACGACTGGCTGCGGGCAGGCAAATGCGTTGAATGATCAGGTGACTTAAGTGAGGATGTCTGCAGCAAAGTCTCGTCTGTTACATTTGCAAGTTTTTTCTTCAAGATGTCCTTGATTATCTGTTCTGCTTTTTCAATAACATTGTTTACTTCCTTTCCAGACTTTCTGCTTCTTCTGCGACTGCCTTCTTGTTTTCATTTTCTCCTAAGCTCCTAAACTTCTTGCAGTTCCTCTATGACAGCATGCATCCAATACCCTGCACAATGTTTCAGTTCGGAATTTTCGCCACTCGCGTTCAGTCTTTCTAATTGTGGTACGTTTTTGGTAACTGCAGTCTTCTGCCTCTCTTTCATTTAAAGTGCTCCTATGATCAAAAAAATAATTTTCTTTTTCCTTCAGATTTTGAAAGAGTGTTTCCTTAACACCTAACCGAAAAGTTTTGAGCTTTGAGTTTTATCCAAATGCTGTTTATTTTGAGTGTAAGTTTTGGATTTCACGGCCCACCATTACTCATGTTCAAACTGATCGATTAGACCTCAGAGGGTTGGATCTAGAGAAAATGATGTCATTTACTCACTAGCTTAAAATTTCAGCGTGTAACGCAATTTATTATACATGCAAAACACGGGTTTAAAAGTCTGAAGCCTAAAACCTCCGGTGCTGCATATTAATTCAGCCACGTACACACACATTGCATTCTCCAACTGGTGAGTCGTTGACGTCATTTCCTCCTCGACCCAGCTCTATCAAGATTTTAAAGTTAGTAATGGCGGACCAATAAACTTAAAATAAACAGGTGTCTTTTTAAAATCAGAACATAAGACTTGGGTCAGCTAGTGTTTACTTAACATAGTTTTGAAATCCAAAGAAAAAGAAGAATTGTTTTTTTGGTTGTAGTGGCACTTTAAAGTTCTAGAATACTCTCCTCTTTGTTAACTTCTTCAGACTCCCCTGTTGTCAGCATAATCGAGGGATGTAAAGTAAAACCCTGTCAAATGCTTGGCAATGTTTAAGACCTTGTTGATTCAATTGTTTAATCCTCATGAGTCCAATGAATGATAGTTCCATGCCAAAATAATGATGCACAACAATAAAAGTGTGAAGCGAAACACACGAAATAAAAACCTAGCAGCAATTTAGCAGTGTTTGAAAAATCCTCAATGATTTAAGTTGTAACTCCACTATAACTACTTTGCGAAGTTCCAAAAGACGAAATCCAAGATGGCTAAGTAAATAAATACGATGTGAATTGATGACAGCGAATAACAAAATCCAAATACGATGCAAACCACACACCTTGAGCACCATATCTGCCAACTCAATCCAAATAAATCCTCCGTGCAGTTCCAAACGGCGAATCTAAGATATTGCAAAATCCACTGCAAACAGGAAGCAAAACAATGCAAAAAGCCCGCATAAATCCAAACACGATGCAAAGCATTGTAAATAACAAACCTTGGCCTTGATAAATTCCACTAGCTCATACTGTCCTGGCAGGGTTGTCAAAAATGTTGAGAACGACTCAGTACAATGTAAATCCATGGTTAAACTCAATGTTTAACTTTATTTTGACTAAGAAAAAACCTCCATGGCAAATACTCGACTTGCACATATTGAAAACCTTGTGGAACTAGGTAAAAGTACTTGACACTGATCCCTGTCACTCATTTCTAAATAAGGTACATGTAATAACACAACGTCACACTCTCCTGAACATTTAAAATTCAAACTCGGTGTTCCCCATTTAATTATCAAATTGTGATAAGCATGACGAGATCCAACTTTTTGCAAAGTTAAAAAATTAGAGTGGGTTCAGAGCCTTGTTAATTTTTGAATATTTAAGGGTGTTTTTAGCAGGTCATATTGTTGCTATGGTAACCTATTGTGCTACAGAATTGATAGCAAAATGTTCACCAGTGATTGGGTAGTGTTTTGATACCAATGATTTTGGCATCAACTGATATAGAGTGGTTATAATGACACACAAAAATGTCTTGGAAAGTGCTGGAAATTGTTTCGAGCCAACTTAAGGTCTATTAACTATGGTAGTGTAAATCCACCATTACAGTGGATTTCAACTCACTTTGGCCGCGCGGGTTTGGAAATATCTTGGGAACTTGGGAACTACGTTCCAGAATTCGCGGTTTCATTGTTATTGATGGCAATCAAGTTGCGAACTTTGAAACGAAAACCATGAGTTTGATCTCGAAGTGCGATTCAAAATTTGCAAACTTCCCTTCCAAGTTGGAAAAGCAGCTGTTGGGATGGCGTGTGCCGAAGGAGATGAAAGCGATAAAAGCTGGTTATCGACTTTCAAACATCAGATAGATTGGGAAACATTTACTTGAATATACGAGACACTTAAAGTAAATCAATTTGTACCCGGCTCGAAATTAAACTTTGACTTATTAGAGAAGAATATAACTTGATGTTCAACAGTGTATAATTTACTTGTCAAACTGAAACGGGGCAAATGTTATATCTTATGAGAAACGATCAGTAAAGATGCTATTCCAGAAAGGAGAAAGGAACAAAAAAAGAAGATAAACTGGATATAGTCCGAAAAGTTAAAATTAATACGCTGTAAAAACCGTCTTTTTATTGTGGCTTTGGCCTTTGTTTACTTAGTTCCTAAGTAAATTGTTGAGTTTGCGATTTCGGCTGCCAGTCTGTCTAGTGTGTAGATCTTATCAAACACACAAATTAGGTTTCTCAGGCTTTAAAATTCACGTTTCTGTTGGATTTTTCGACAACCTTTACCCAGTTGAATTGCTGTGAATTGAAAAATCAACAGCTCCAAGATTCAAGTGAATCACTTGGTAGCTTAAAGTGCCCCTGTGATCAAAAAAATCACTTCCTTTTTTTCTTGAAATTCTGAAAGTGTGTCTGCTTAACACTTGACTGGCAAAATTCTGACCTTTCATTTTTATCCAAAGGCTGTTTACTTTGAGTGTAAGTTTTGGATTTCACGATCCGCCATTACTCACGTTCAAACCTGACCGATTTGACCTCAGAGGGTTGGATCCGGGAAAAGTGACGTCAAAGGCTCACCAGCTTAAAATTTCAGCGTGTGAACGCAGCTTATTATGTATGCAAAGTGCGAGTTTAAAAGTGTGAAAGCCCAAAACTCCCGTGCTGCATATTAATTCTGCAGCGTACACACGCATTGCATTCTTAAACTAGTGAGCCTGTGACGTCATTTTCTCCTTGATCCAGCTCTCCCAAGAACTTAAATTTAGTAATGGCGGATCACTAAATAGGAAAGTTCCAGTTAAAATAAACAGGTGCCTTTTTTAAATCAAGGATTAAAACTTGGGTCACTTAGTGTTTAGTTAACATAGTTTTGAAATCCAAAGAAAAAAAATAATTTCTTTTTTGTCACAGGGGCACTTTAAACAGCTTTTATACTTAAATAAGTGCTACTACTTACATTAAACTTGACATGTGCGAATTATTCAGCACTGTTATTCTGAGTGTGTATCCGCAATGTCTGAAAAAATTTCTGGACCTGTGTAATCTTATTACTTAAGGTATCAGCCACCCTTGAGGACTGTCCGTGCGTGGATCGCTGTAGCGCTTTCATTTTTCTTATAAACCCCAACAAACCATATCTTTTCTGAAAGCTTAATAGTTCCAGATTATGGATCATTCCTTTAAAAATCTCAAAATCGTAAGAGAGAGCGTAATTGAGACGTTTTTTACGAAGGCATATGTCTATGTAAATTCACCTCCAGTCCCGCTAAGAATGACCGGAAGAGAATGATAAACATCGCATTTGCTTCTTGACACATTCAACTAAAAAACCATGTCGGCGATTTGTCTTTTCTTTTTCGTTTTGATTAATTGTCATTTTTTCAAAGGAAGTGCTGATGATTTGCCCCCTCTGGCTTTATCCTAGTGTCACTAACGAACAAATGAACGTGTCAAAAATCTGAGACACGGTTTTTTAGTTGAATGTGTCAAGAAACAAATGCTTTCGTAAAAAATGTTTCAATTACGCTCTCTCTTATGATTTTGAGAGTTTTAAAGGAATGATCCATAATCTGGAACTATTAAGCTTTCAGAAAATGTATGGTTTGTTGGGGTTTATAAGAAAAATGAAAGCGCTACAGTGATCCGCGCGCGGACGGTCCTGAAGGGTGGCTGATACCTTAAGCCATCGTAAATCGCAACCACGGGTTGAATTTCCTCGGCAAAAAGGCTGGGCTGTTGTTATTTACAACTCCGTATATGTTACAACATCTTCAGTTCTTGCCAGCCTTGTCGACGTTCAGCAAAATTGTTGATGACATCTTGAACGGTGCTTTTTGGAATGTTCAAATATCTTCCTACCCGCTTTAATTTGTTGTGTCATTTAGCCACCTCTAGCTTGATTTGGAATCACCTTTCCTTGAGTTATGAAAGGATTGTCAGCCATGGTACAAGAATTCTTACAGTAATCGGTTAGCCACTTCCTCCAAATGAACTTGAAACTTGGAAGCAAAATTCGCAAATTTCGAATCGAACTTCGAGATCAAACTCGTGGTTTTCGTTTCAAAGTTCCAACTTGATTGCCATCAATAACAATCAAACCGTGAATTCTGGAACATAGTTCCCAAGTTCCCAAGATATTTCCGAACCTGCGCGGCCAAAGTGAGTTGAAATCCACTGTACATGAAAGATTATATTCTTAATAATCACTAACCTCAAACTGGAATCCTTCTTCCCTGGCCATAGCTTGGAGCATTTTTGAAGAAACTGTGCTTGCAATCATGTATACGGACGAACCTGGTCAATTAATAATTGATCAGTAACAAGACTTAAAGCTCAAAGACAACTGGTGCAAATTACTCTCAACTGCTCCGATGACATTTCTCAAACTCATTAATTATTCACCAAGATTTAAATTTTGATTATCTGATCTTAAAAAGAAAAAGACTTTTATGATTTTATTTCTCTGTTTTCTCTCTAGTTTCACTTTTGATTGAGAAGACATATTGCACACTTAAGACAGGATGGTTTACTGCAATCATCCCACCTCCTGGACTAACCTGATTGACTAATCCAGGATAAGCGAGAATTTCGATGTGAGTTTTCTAACTGTGTGGAGAGGTTTTCTGTATATTGTTTGGCCTTCTGTTTTGAGTTTAAATAAACTCAATTTACACAAACCAAAAAAAATTTATACTTTGGTTTACTATTAATCCTGGGTTAGTGTTAACCTGGTTGTGAACAACACAGTCCAGTGACTTTTAATTTCCCAAAATTATGACTTTGTTTTCAGTCCAAATAATAGTATATAAATCAACTTGACTTGATTTAGTTTAAACTGTGACATACCTGGATATAGCTCTGGATGCTTCCTTTTGTGACAAGTAAATGCCCACCATCCAAACAAGCTTCCTATTTCATTACCAGTGAATACCTTCCACTGACCGCTTTAAAACACAAAACAGAAAATCTAACAATACAAATTCAAATATCTAACAATACATCTATCGTGGAATTAGTCTAGTAAAATGGGAAATAACCTTTTGTGAAATCTCAGAAACTGTTTAGGAATTTGCCAAGCTTGGAACAGACTTTATTGTGCAAAGAAGTCACATATTCTTTTTGGCAAAACTTAGCAAATGCTATCATTCTGTCCAATCAGGGGTAGTTCAAATGATTGTTGATTTACAAAGGCCTTGCCTTTATAATTATACAAAAATTGTAGTGATTCAAAGTTTCAATGTACGCAATAACTAACATCAATCATTATGAAGAAATAGAGTCAATTGAAGTTGTGAAAGTTACACATACTGTAGAGGTTAACATGAATAAAATTAGCTACTGCATTGAAATAATGGCTCAATGAAATTATTAATTATGAGGTCTGCACCATAAGATTATGTAATGTAGTAGCCATGACAATTAACACAGATTCAGACAATCTCAGGAGATGGTTTACAAATACATTGTAAAAATGCAATTGTTCTCCCCCAGTGAATTAAGAAACATGCCTATAGGGACAAAAGGGATATCAGCCATGGATGTTAGTTCAAATAATTCTTGCTGATGGACTATGCCTCCTCTTTTGTTGTTCTACTGAGCACTGTTGAGAATTTCTACAATGGGTATTTTCACTTACTTTGGCTGTTTCTCTGCCAGAGCCATTCTATCAGAGTCAGGATCATTTGCCAGAATTACAGAGCAGTTATTCTCATTAGCAGTTTTCATTGCAAGGTCCTATTTACAAAAGAAAAAAAACCTCTATTATTCTAGTTTCAAATGACAACAAAGAGGGTTATTACACCCTGTATCTATCAGCTATGTGTGTTGTGGTCGTTTTAATTTATGCTATCATTACCCCTCATTATCCCTACCCTTTCCTTACTATAGTCAACCCTCAACCAAAGGCCACCTCTTTACAATGACCACTTTGCCTCTGTCTCCAAGATGGCTATTGTGGAGAGGTAATTAATCAATACATAATTAACTAGACCTTAAAGTATACACCTTAGCATGTTGTACCATTAAGGGGTTAGCAGATGGCAGTCCCCATAACCATCCTGGTAGGGCACCCTGTAGTACAAAGCAGTTAAGAGACATTGCCAGAGAAAACAGAGCATGCAGACCTCACGGATCGGAGTTGGCTGATCCCTTCCATATTTTGGCAGTTAATAGATTCCATCAATGACCTTGAAAGATAATATTCTTAGATTTTGAGATCAGACCACCCCCTAAAACCCACCCTTAATTGGAGAAAAACGATGTTATTGTTGACACTTAGCATCACAAATGCACAACAATTATAATTGCTTCATGAAAGCTGCCATCTTCAAGTTTCTATTACCTAGACCTATAAAGACTATAAAGACTATAAACGCTTTTTCAACCACTTTTTCTTGGTTACTTTCCTTGAATTGGTGACAGTTTATTCTGAAAGAAATGGGTGCTAAAAACTGGTAATCAATCCTTCTTTCCACATCAAGAAGCAGAATTCTGGATCTCTAAATCGAGAAGCAATTTCAGTGAGAATTCCAGTTGCATTTTCCAGGTGGAAGACAACCATTTGTCATGTCATTCTTCAAGGTCACACATCCTTGGGTGTCACAATTTGAACTCTTTGATGACGATAACTGGAAAAGGTAAATTCTGTGAAATGAAAGGGGGCAAATACAATTATTTCTTTTTCCCTTGAAGAAAATTTTTGCCCTGTTTTTTTCCTTATGAATTTGCATGACCTCGCACAATATTATCAGTGCATGGGATGCTGTCAGATTTCATGTTTCAAAGCTGTCGTTATCTAGTGACAAAGACTGTTTGGCTTGTCTAGGAGTACAATTTTGTAAAGAAAGCAATGAATTCATTTTTTTCTGTGGAGTGCGTCATGTAAAAATAGTGAACTACATTCCTATGGTGACAGAAACAGTTCATTTACTTTTCAGGAAATTGTATAATTAAATGTTAAACGAAAAAAGGCTAGGTCAGACTTCATTCAACAAAATCCATCTCGAGCCGCCGTCGAGCTCAGTGGCGGGAAAAGTGCCGACTGTCTCAGTTATGCCTGACTCTCGCACTTGTTTTCGCTGTTTTCTACCCGGACACCTAGCCCGTGACTGTTCAGCAGCTACCACTAACAACGGATCAGGTCAATCCCATTCCTCTGGGCTCGCATCAAATAGTTAACGCGGACACTGAATAGTGTTTGGACTCAATGTTGGATAATTTTCGGGGCGTGTGGCAATTAATGCAGGAACAGGATTTGGAACCAGTATCTCCGGTACAGGTTAAAGGTAGACTTAAGGAGAACATTGCGTTTTGGAAGGGCATTGGGGCGTCTAAATGGGTGTTAAGTGTTATAGACAATGGTTACTATTTACCTTTTATATCTCTTCCGGCTCAGAGGAGTTTTCAGAATCATCCTAGTGTTGTTCAAAACCAAGAGTTTGTGTGCCATGAACTTAAGAAACTTTTAGCTTCTGGTGCAGTGGTGGAAGTGAGGGCACGAGGACGTGTTGGTTGTTAATCCATTGGGCGTTGTGAAGAATGCAAGTGGCAAGTCACAGTTAATTTTGGATTTGCATTATGTTAATAATCATTTGAGATCCTGTAAGTTTAAATGTGAGGGTATCCCAGCAGCTTCAGAGCTGTTCCAGAAGGATGACTGGGTGTTTACATTTGACTATAAAAGGGGTTATCACCATTTGGACATATTTGCAGGCCCTACCACATTTCTTGGATGCTCATTCCGGCTGGAGGGAAAACTTCGATATTTTAAATTTACAGTTCTCCCTTTTGGCTTGGCAACTGGGCCTTAGGTGTTTACTAAAATCCAGAGAACTTTAGTCAAGCATTGGAGAAGCAGAGGACTTCGCATATTTACATACTTGGATGATGGTGCTGGTGGGGAACAAGGATTTGTGAAATCCAGTGGCTTTGTGGCCAATGAGGAAAAGAGTGTGTGGATGCCATCTCAATATGTGGAGCTACTGGGATTTATTGTAGACCTTAAAGCAGGCACTTTTCATGTTCCTCCCTGCAGAGTGGATGCTTTAAAACAATTTCTTGACATTGTTATTGCCAAGGATTTTCATGTATCTGCAAGGACTTTGTCTCGCTTGACAGGTTCCCTGGTTTCTATGTCTCTTGCCATGGGTCCAGTTGTATGGCTTTGGACAAGGGCAATGCACAGAGACATTTGCCTAGCCCCTTGCTGGGATCAACCAATAATTATGTTTGTGTTCTGACAGTCGTTCAGAGGTGCTTTTTTGGAAACAGAACTTTGACTATAGTGGGTATCCGATCTGGGCACCTAGCCCTATAGTCGAGTTTTTTTTTGGCGACCAAATATTTTTTGTGGCGACCATTTTACAATTAAAGGTTGCCAAAAGGCAACTTTTTGAAAAGTGAGCTTGGAGCGCTGGAAGCACGAAGATTTTGGAATTCTACCGACTGGTTTTGCTAAGAGTCTTATTTTTTTATTTTTGCTGTCACATCTACTGAAAGACTTACGGAAACTAGACTGTGTTTGTGTCTTAGTTGTAATGCGTTTAGTGCCTATATATAATAGAAGACCAGGTTAACAAGTTTAGACCTGTGATGACAGCTTTGCAATGTCACTGCTTTCACACTGCCATACAATAACATCAAAGCATTTTTGTAGTGAAAGGCTCTTAGCTACTTGTTGTACTGTAACAAGAGGGGGGCAAATGGTTTATGCCTGACGCGTGATGAGTGCTAAATTTGTACGTGACGCGTGAAAGTTACTTAAAAAAGAATGTGATTCGTGAATACCTGAATGCATGCGATGCGTGATTTATCGCCTGAGGTATTTGTGATTCGTGAATTATTTGTTTTAGGTCGTGAAAATTCATTTTCCTGAGGTTTTTCCGACAATAACTGATTCAAAACGACCATAAAATTTATGGCTGAAATTTCAAATGCGAAATAACTTTTCCTGGATACATGCGTATATAAGGGCAGGTTTGCCTTTGAAAAAGCCTTTCCTGACATCTGGAGGGTGGCAGGAAAAGTGTGTATATGGAAAGTTTCTGTCGGTTGGAAGTGCGTGCGCACATCGAGAATGGATTCCTTCTTTAATCTTTTGCCCTTATATGCATGTGTATCTGGAAGAGTTATTTCTGTATCTGAAATTTCAGCCTTGATTTCTATGGTCGGATGATGGCTATTTGCTAACTCAATAAACGTATTGGAACGCTTCCCTTGAATATGCACGAAAAAGAGTTACCTATCGGGGATAGAGTAAGCTTTGAAAACGCCCATCAAGATTCGGAATATGACTGGCTCTGACAAAGAAGAAAGAGAATCAGCAGAAGACCAAAGAGAAGATTCCCTTGACCTCAATGCGATCAACTTTTTATCAAGATCAATCCGTACTCGCTTTGGCAGAGTTATTTCTTTGTCACATCGAGCTCTAGACACTTTTATGCCTGTGATTTCGGTTGCCGGTTTCAGGATTTTTTCAGCATGTTCACCAAACCCGGCCACTATTCGCTTTAGGATTAGGTACACTTTACTACAACAATACAATCGTAATATACAGCAAATGATGTCATGTAACTGGTTGAGCTCATCGCCTGATTAAAACTGGAAGCAGCTAAAACATTGCAATTGCGATCTACATCTTAATTGACTACGTCCTGAAACAAACATGTGATTATTGTAGTAATCTGAACATATGAACATGGTCTCCTGGCACCTTTATTTTCATCACAGCGAATCAGGTAACAGCTTCGATTGACTTATGTTGAATTTCGTGATTCGTGAAAGTTTGTTAAAACTGTGTGTGACACATGAATTTTGTTAAAAATTGTGCGTGAAACTGGATCATGACCCCCCTTTGTCACCCTCTAACTATAGGCAGTATCGCAAAGAGCATTCCTTGTTTCAGGTTTCTCAACGTGTTTGGTCCGTAGAGAATACTTTTTCCCACTGATTTGGTTTACCAGACTTTAAAACTGCAGAAAAAAAGCAAATTGAATGTGGACATTTCTCACAAAGCTGCCGACATAACTCTGCATTTGAAAAAATTATTTCTGAGAACACAATTCGTTTCCTTAGAAAAGTTCACAACTTATTTCAAAACTCACTTAGAAGCCTATGTGAAGATGTTCTCCATCAAGGAATGCATGTGCTTGAAATAAATGACTTGTTATTAATGTACAGGACTGAACCAGACACAAATGACTTGTCTGGTGCAAGAAAGGCAAGACAATTCAGAAAAATTCCATGCACGGTGTAAACAATGTCCCAGCTTTTCAACCTTGGCAACCAAAACCACACTCTCTTGACCAGAAGCTGCAATCAGTTATTTGTTTTAAGAATGTTATCAAAAACTGATACATCTGTGCCTCAATCAGTGTGGGACAAAAATATCAATTTTGACAGGTCTAATTACCTTCATGACAGATTTGTAACAGATTAATCATTAAGGGGCGGAATGGAGCACAAAAAGCAATTTCTACAGGCTCCACCGCTCCCACTCGCTTCGCTTGCAGATTTTTTTTATTTCACACTAAACAGCACACTTTGCAAGCCCTCAGCACACAAATGTTGGTTCAGGACCACATTCACACCTCTCTTGAGACATGAAAAGAAATGAAAGTTCTTTTGTGATGCAGCTGGTTGTGTGCTGACTTTCAGAAACAAGAACAATCAGCTCGCTTTGGAATGTGAAACAGTACTGTTTACAACACCATAAGAAGAAAATGGGCCCAACATCTCACCGCAATACACCGCCTTGTAATATATCATCTTCGGACTAAGGCGGGATACAGGTAGCAGAATTTTAAATACTGCGAGATTGTACAACAGTATAATCATGTGAAAATGAAAAACAAAGAAACGAAACTGTCAAGAGAATAGGCGGAGTTCCCTACTGGCTTTTAAGCCATTGTTCAGAAATGGTGTTAAACGCTTGATATGGTAAGCTTCTTTATATAGTACTGTAATAGATTCCAGTTATCATCGCGATCTATTATGTTTGTGTTATCACGCACGGTTTGGGCGAAAAATTCTTTGTTGATTACAGTAGTAGATGAAATGTTCTCATTAGTAAAAATATCCGATAAGTTGTATAAATCTTGTATGTGTTTGATATTATCACAATCGCGAAGATGTTTATATATAGCGCTTTCTTTGTCCGTGAGTGCATGTTCTTGTGTTCGGACAAGCAGAGTTCTGTTCGTTTTGCCAATGTACGAAGAATTACAACCAGGGCAGGTGAACTCATAAACAACATTTGATTGGCTTAATTGTGGCGTTTTGTCCATAGTGCTTGTGAAGAAACACAATTTTGTTGTCTTCTCTTTTATTCGAATGTCAACATTCAGATCGACGAGACATCTCCGAAGCTTACGTTTAAGCTTCTTAACAAGTTGTGTTGTTAGGTCACCGACGAATAGGATGGTAAGCCAAATAGTGGGATGCTGGTTGTTGTGGGAGGTATCGTTGGCAAGATGATCTGAAGCCCTTTTCTGTGCATTTGCACACGGACAAAGAAAGCGCTATATATAAACATCTTCGCGATTGTGATAATATCAAACACATACAAGATTTATACAACTTATCGGATATTTTTACTAATGAGAACATTTCATCTACTACTGTAATCAACAAAGAATTTTTTCGCCCAAACCGTGCGTGATAACACAAACATAATAGATCGCGATGATAACTGGAATCTATTACAGTAACTATATAAAGAAGCTTACCATATCAAGCGTTTAACACCATTTCTGAACAATGGCTTAAAAGCCAGTAGGGAACTCCGCCTATTCTCTTGACAGTTTCGTTTCTTTGTTTTTCATTTTCACGTGATTATACTGTTGTACAATCTCGAAGTATTTAAAATTCTGCTACCTGTATCCCGCCTTAGTCCAAAGATGATATAGATTTATAGCGAAATATTACAAGCACATAACATCATTTCCTTGCATTTGTTGTCTATCAAGTTTAGTCACAATGCAATTACTCGGTATAGCATTTATTCTTTACCTACTAAAGCTATCAGCAGGTAATGGATTCTAGTACATGCAGTTTATATTTTTTACCTTCTCACACTGCCTGATCAAGTAATGTAAACAGTACTACGAATGGGTGGGTACATTCAAACCCAAAACAAGCTGAAATACAATATTAAAACTTTACTTCGTGAAATCTGATACGTTCAGCACAATGCGGTCAATAAACACATTTTATGTAAATTGTCGAACATGCAACAGTGAAGAGAACCTTACTACATCTGCCAATTCATGGAACTGTTAAAGGGACTTTAAAAAAAAAAAATGAATTTACATTTGCTCTAGTTTTCTTTTCCAGGTAATTTCTGAGACTTTTAGAACATTTGTTCAAATTTGTGTCAACCAATGATGCATGACCTTGAAGGATGACAGGACAAATTGTTAGTTTTTCACCTAGAAAATGAAATTGGAATTTTCACTGAAATGGCCTCTGAATTTAAAGATCCCAGAATTCTGCCTCTTGATTTAGAAAGATGGATTGATTAGCAGTTTTAAGCACCCATTTCTTTCTGAATAAACTGCCGCCAATTCAAGTTAAGTACATGTACATGTGGTGGTTTAAAAAGCATTGGAACATTGAGAATTTTACCTACCACTACTTCTTTTCTGTATGACCAGTTATCATAAGTCTTTATACATGTAGGTCCAGGTAATAAAATCTTAACGATGACAGCTGATTACAATTGTGACACATTTTCGGTTCTAAGTGTCTAATTTAACTCCATTTTTTCAAGCTAATGGTGGGTTTTTAGGGGGATGGTGTGATCTTGAAAAGGAAAAGCTCCTGAAATCTAAGAATATTGTCTGTCAACATCATTGATGGATTGTATTAAACAGCCAAAATATGGAAAGAAATTGGCTGACCCCAATCCGTGAAGTCTGCCCCTGTTTTCTCTGGGCTTTATTGCACAGTATTAAGCTTCCTTCAGCCTTATACAAATACTCTACTTACAGGAACAATAAGCTTCTTCAAGATTCTTCACCATACCTTTTCTATATTAACTTTACTCTAAACATTTGCAGGTCAGTTAGGATTGTGATCCTTTCTTCTAAGTACAGTACTATGTTACTTGCACATACGGTGTTACTGATTTACTAACCAAGGCACTTTTTCCTTCCTCACAGTTTTAAGCTTCTTCAGCCTTATACATGTACTCTACTTACAGGAACAATAAGCTTCTTCAAGATTCTTCACCATTCCTTTTCTATATTAACTTTACTCTAAACATTTGCAGGTCAGTTAGGATTGTGATCCTTTCTTCTAAGTACAGTACTATGTTACTTGCACATACGGTGTTACTGATTTACTAACCAAGGCACTTTTTCCTTCCTCAGGGTTAGGATATCTTACGGTTGGAAACTCAGGATCTGGAGCCATCTAAAAAATAAAAATTAGAAGTAACTGCATAGCATGATAAAATTATGTCAGGATGAAACTTCTTTCAACAAGCTACATTGGATTCCTTATCATTTCTAAATATATTTGCCAGAAGTTTTCTATTTTTGAAAACTAGAATGAAACACTACTTTGAAATTTACATGTACGTACATAGTCAGCTAAAATAATAGCAACCTAAAATATCTACCCAAAACTTCAAAAGAACTTCTAAATAACAGGCCAGTGGTGTGCATGTTTCCACATTTTACAGAATTACTAAAGATACAATGTAAGATAGAAAGACCAATAATACATTACAAGATGTTTTACCGGCACAGTATCAGTGTAGCAAATGAATATCATGTATATTCTAGCATGCCAATCAAAATATTTACATAGAAAAAAAGTGTGTAGATTCACAACTGCACATCTACCTGTTCTCTCACAGATATGAATGGGGGTAGGTTAAATGCCTCAAATGCCAGTGCAGCAAACCTTTGTCCAACACCATGCATGGGAGTGAAGGTATACTTAAGCTTTGTTGTTTTATTTTCCTCACTAAAGGGGAGAAAAAGATAATGACCCTCAACCAATAAAATAGCTACAACACACCAGTGATTCAAGCTCTAGTAATATACAAATTATGCAAATTTATCACATGGCTGTGTCTCAGAAGGAATGGAGTTTATAAATTTGATTGGTTGAAATCAATATCTGTCTAGATTTTCTTATCCGTACTGGCATCTAGATTTTCCCATCTACATGTAGACCGTCATCTAGACTGGTAATGCTTTGCAGTGAAAAAATTGCAAACAACATGCAAAAAAATTGATTATTTTCTTTGACTAATATTTATTAATTCTATGAAAGTGCCAAAAAGCCTGACACAAAAAAAAGTCAAGAGGGCGAGCATACTTTGACCAACTTACTGTAGTTGAGCTCAATGCCATTTGCAAGCAAAATGTCAGCTAGTACAAACCAATTACATTAAACAAATTCTCTATTAACTATTGTTCTTGTTTGCCATATAATAAACATCATTTTAACTAAGCTTATAAATAATTATTAGTCAGTCTGTAAGGGAGAATATAGACCTCAGTCATGTGTACAAACCCTCACTGTGTTTGGTCTGTAGTCATGACCTTGATCAATATTCTCCCATACAGACCTCCTACTTGGTTAATAAGAGCTACATACAGACCACCTTGTTCATGAAAAATTGTACAATATTTACAAGTAAACTGGTTTTCCAGTACAATAGTTGCAGGTCCACAACAGTAAAGTTTACACCTTAGTGCTATGGT
>JAHPZR010054219.1:0-10135 GCA_019787425.1 Platygyra sinensis | reverse complement strand
TTTTAAAATAAGCAGCGGAGCACAACTTGGTCATGATAAGCGGGACATTCCTGCATTCGACACTGTCTTTTTTCACCAAATTTGAGCAGCTTACGATGAAAATACTTAAGTGATGTTCAAACAGACAAATTTTGTCTGTTTGAACATCACTTAAGTATTTTCGTCGTAAGCTGCTCAAATTGAGTGAAAAAAGACAGTGTCGAATGCAGGAATGTCCCGCTTATCATGACCAAGTTGTGCTCCGCTGCTTATTTTAAAAGTACTAGACATTACTAGAGTTCAAATTTTATATATGTTGAAGATTGATACCTTTTACATAACAAAGTGAAAAATTAATTTCAATTGATATATTTTGATATAGCAGCGTTTCAGAACTTCAAAGTTTCCCTACTCTTGCCACACGTTTGCCAGGATTTGCCCGGTAGTCTATCGCGACCAAAAAGTAATAACACTTTGCGAGTTTGAGTTCCGTCTGAATTGCAAGTAACACGAGATGCCTCATCAAGGCACAGAAACGTTCGTCTGTTAATACTGCTAAGTTCTGTTTGGGTGAAAATACAATAAATCGCGCTGGTTATCGATGAAAAAGTCTGAGCACTCGCCAATGCGTGTAGCTAAACATGACAAATTGAACTTCAATTACGCTCTTTCGTTTATACATCGAACTCAAACAACTCTAGCTTTAAATGCGTTCAAGACTGATTAATGTTTGAGAACATATTAAAAGTCTAGCTGGAAATATGGGAAGACAGCAGAGATAATTAGCAAAGTTGCGGTTGCACTTTCTTGACCAACATTTGACCAACCCGAATAACGATTGATATTTTTGATATCAGTGTTGTTTGAGGTCTCTAAACTCCTTGTGTACGTAATTTATTTTCCCAGTATAAAATTTTACTTTGTCGAAGAAACACACGTGATTTTAGTAGCCTTATAGCGTTGGCGAAACTGTTGCAGCATCTCAGCACAAAAGATGGCGAAAAAATAGTTTGTCAAGTTTATGACACCGACTCGGACATGAAAGTGCACGCGCTCCACTATGCAAATTAGCTACTTGTATGCGTCAGATTTTCCTTTCAAAAATTAAAACTTCTGCAAACTCGACAAATAGGTAAAAAGAATAAGAAACTATCGAAAGCAGAAATTGGTCATGACTAGGCATTGTTCTGAGAAACTCACAAATTAACTCGATACCAGAGAGAAGACCTTCCTTGCATAAACTTTATTCATAAGTCAAAAGCTTACGCGTACAACTCAGCGCGAGAAGATCTTTACTCGTTCACAGTGGGAAATTATAAGTCCTGTTTTCATCCCTGAAAAAGTTACCTTTTCCCATTGCCTTAGAACAAAAATGCAGTAAAAATGTTGCTGACTCACATAGAAGGGAGTTTCGTGTAATTTCTTTCAAAATCTAAGTTTGAGTGTAAGTAAGTGGAATCTCCTTGTTTTAGTAGACCCCAGTCTACTGCATCACACCTTTTTGCTCGGACCCGCTAGTTTCACTGCCCTACGTATAAGCGCCCTGGTCAAGCTGTTTGCTTTGCCCTGATTGGATGCATTTGTTAGTATCATCCAATCAGCGTAGAGTAACAGTGTGACTGCGGATGAGCTTTCAGAATGTCACAAAAAAAGTCATTCGAAGGGTAAGTTAACGTAAAACGAATTTGAAAGAGCATTTTAACATCTAACAAGCAGTTTCGTCACTTTGATGGAGGAGCATTTCAGTTAACCTCAAATGAAAACAACATGGTACAAAATCTCTTGTTGTCATAAGGTATTAAATCGTGACATGCCACGGTCCCAGCCAACGGCTGTGAATGCTCGATGAATGGTTTTCGCGTGAGTGAACAGTTCATTGTGTCGACCTCAGTACGTTTTTCAAAACACAAATTTTTAAGCCCATTAGCCTTTGGAGCATAGAGAGCTTTTTGAAAGCGAATTTTGGTCTTTGTTCAACCCCTTATTACTCGCCTGTGCCCATTGCATGTGGTGCAGAAAGGCACATTCTGAACACTGACGAACAAGACTGCACGCTCTAAATAAAATTAATGTACATAGACACGGATTCATCATACACAATCGCTTCACTACAATAAATCGTTGAAGCAAAGTTCACTTCGGCATACATTGTATTGTTACAACGAACTTCACTGCAATGATATATCGTGGTGATATATCGTTTTGCTTTGTGAGATATCGTTGCAACAAAGTCTCGCTAGAACGATATCTCGACGAGATATTGCAAAGATTGTACCGATATCTCGCTGATTTATCGTTTTGACGTTCGCCAATCCGTGCGATGTTTCCTTGATATATCGGCGATAAATCACGAGAACAAAGCGCAATATTCGTCGATTATCGTTTGCATTACTTTTGCACAGTACTGTATATCCTAGTGGGTTTATAGTGCATTTTCTGTAGTATCAAATGCAATAACTAAATTTAAATTAATTACCATTTTAAGAAACTTTTAGATTTTGGACCTCCCTGAAAACCACTTCAACAAGTGGAGCCTCCTGCATAAAGATTGTTGTTGTTGCTGCAGCTGCTGCTGCTGCTACTACCGTTACTACTACCACAGGGCTGCAAAAAACAGACGGTCATCGGACAATTGCCAACCCAAACTTCCCCATGTCAGACAACAAAAGTCCCAGCTCTAGTTAAACCTGATGAACCTACAATATTGACATTTTCTTTCCCTTCCCAATCTCTCGATTTTATATTTTTAAGCACTGATTTGTAGTAATTATAATTATTCTGTGTGAGTTTAAATAAAAATTGACTTGACTTGACATTATATCTGGCCAAAGTTTTTCTCTGGGACAAACATATATGTTGCAATGAATCAAAAATGAAATTTAACATGTGTTCTCCGACCAGTTTCTGTTATGCCCTTCTTCAACCAAAGTGGAGTCTTAGTCAGACATAAGTTTTTTTGTGAAGAAAGATAATTATTTGTAGCCTTGTACTACTACTCCTTCTGCTGCTGCTGTTGTTGTTGTTGTCATTATTATTATTGTTACTACTGTTGTTGTGTATTGTTATTGCTTTTATTAGTATTATTATCATCATCTTACATGCTAATGCTTTAATTTAATTCCCTACTTCCTTTAGGTTGTGACATGGAAGAATGATGGAAGGTGTGAAGGAAGATAAACCTATGATTTGGAATCGAATGCATGATGTCATTTAAATGTCAACATTCAATTTACATTTTTTAAAACTTAAGTTTGAGGAGTATTTTTAATAGACACAATAGACCCATGAAAAGCATATTTATGTTGATCTTGTAACTTGAATATTAAATGACTGTCATTCAGTTTACAAGTGTTGAATTATTATTTTTTGAGGCCAGATCCCAAGAAAATATGGACTGGCTTCATTAATTACTTACAATACCATTTCGATGAAACCATTTTTCTGTTAATTATACTGGTAGTTCTTTCAGTGTTCCAATGTTTATTCTAGGTTCCTTTGAAAACAGTACTGCTGAGTACTATGCAACTGGTTATTATTACATAATCACATCATACAACTTTGCAGACATTCATCTCCATCACCCACCATAGAAGGAGTATTGATTGGTGAAATAAAGACTGGCTGAGACAAGTCAGAAACTTGATGCTGTATTTAAATCTCACATCAGTAGATAAGTAACAGCACATAAAAATAATCAATGTTCAGGGAACAATCCTTTAGTGTTACCTGATTTTTGTGACAGATAAATATCCCAAGACCCTTGATTTCCAGCCACACCACTACTTCCAGCATTTGCCCAGTAAGAATACACATCTCCTAAATTACACATTTCCCTATTTTGCAATTGTTTGTGTATTTAGAACATAGAAGGAATAGGAATGACAGACAAAATAGCATCTCAGATGAAGGGTTGCTTCAGGTATCAGTGTACCCCAAATGACAACATCGCGTAGTTGCTGCTTCGCGGTCACACGTTTCATAAAACCCCCAATAATAATATATATTTTCTCAAAGCTTAAGAATTGCAGATTCCGATTATTACTTGAGATAAGGCAAGAAATAAAACCCTTTCCTAAAATAGCGATCATTCCCAAAAGTAGGTAGTTTCACAAATTGAGTTCGTTTCCGGTCAGAATTTAACGGGAGAAAGCGAGCAACATTGCTACGTTTTCCTCATATTACTTGTCTGGTTTGTTTTTTTATTCACTGTTAAACTTTAAGTTTTTTATAAAACACGCATTACCTTTGCTTAAATTCTCATTACTTTCGAAGGAGGCTAAAAATAAAAATTCCCTGACACCGTTTTTTTGCCACATTATCTGGTAACACTCTTGCTAAAATTTCAGCGAAAAAGGATGAAAACTCGTTGTAAACGAACTGGAAACGTGTGCTTCATTCGTTGAAATTCCAGTTTTGAGAAATACATGTAAAGCAAAATGTACTTTAGGGCGTTTTTCTGGTGTAGGGAGATTACATCTCAAAACGTGTGAAAAGTAATTACCTGTTAATCGATAAAGTGAGGGCTCCTCTTGCTTAGACAATAGAGCTCTCATTTACAATTCAACCCGCAAAGAGGTCTCAAATGCTGTTTCTGCTGGGGAAATACCAACAAAGCTGTCTGCTCCGCCGCTACACTCCCTGTTTTGGATGCACTGGATGCAAGAACTTCACGATGCCGAAGGCCAAAACTAAGGGATCTAAAAAGCGCGATGGAGAAAGCAACAGAAATTTGAACGGCCAATCCGCAAAAAAACCATGCTTTTGGAAATGAGAGTATCAGGGTAAGACCGCCTTTCATTAGTAGTTTTACTGTATACATTAGTTGGCTATTCAGAATGTCAGCGAAGTGAGTGCGTAACCTCGGCCGGACAATCGGCCGTGTATCGCCAAAAAAAATATTGTAACAGTTTTTCACTCCGTAAAGGCGGCAAGGATCGGTGTTTTTCTGAATCTAACACAAATGGGGACAAATGAATAACAACCTACGGTGAATCTTCTTTAATAATATTGACATGGCACCATAAAATGCTGTGATATATTTTGTGAAAACTGGGAGCCTCGTAGGCATACTGCTCTCAAAAGGAGTGGCTGGGACTCAAAACTGTTTATAAAAACACGGCAGCGCGTATTTGGGAATATACATGTAGGACAAATGTAAATGGATGGTTAGCAGTCAAATGGTTGTTCCTTGAGTATTTTGAAACAATCGGAAGGTTTTGAAGTAAAATAATACACCACGTTGGCTTCTTTACGTGACTTTTAATGGCACCTCGTTGACAACTCATGGCAACTCGTTGACAGCTTCCAATTATAGATAATTTATTCATAAAATCGTTTTTTCTTGATAGCTTTGTTTAGGAGAAACCTTTTTTATCAGAACTTTTTGCAGTTAAAAGAACTTAATGAGATGTACTTGGGAATATCAATAGCTAAAATTTAGCAAAATTGTCGATTTTGGGGTATACTGATATCTTCAAGTTAGTTTCACTTGGACAGAGCAGATGCTTATTTGTGAAAACAATAGAGAATTATTTACGGATATCTTTCAAATGTTCACATCTTTTATATGGCATTGCAGCATACCATATTACCGGGCAAACACTGGTTGCAAACGAGCTGAACTATTCATATGTTCATGTCGGAACATTATTATGCCGAACTGTTAACTATCAATTCAACTACATTGGCGTAAACTATACAATAAACAAATGGCAAAAAACTCGTGAGCGTTGCATGCATCAACCTGGCGAGTGCGACTTTACGTACGCACCAGTTAAGCCATGTTTGTGTCCAAGAGGTTTCTTTAGACAGGTCCAAACTCTCCCTTAAGGACCATAACGGCATACATCAGGATTATCGGTTCTTGGTTGGGTCAAAGTTTTTTTAGTAGGGGTTTAAGCTTTATGTGCCGATCTAGGCCAAAATATCTTCGCTCACAACAATAACAGAGATCAGTCCTAGACTTGCAAATACTCATCCACTTTCGAGGGATCGCTTCTCAAACCGTTTTCACTACATAATATGCCTCTTTTTGGGTGTTTTCCTCTTAATTTGCTTTGGTATCTTGTAATATTAAAGCTTAGCGCGGAGCTTAGCGATAAGTCCACACGTTCCACTACACTGGTGACACGCGTACGCCTTGCACACAACGCTTTGTGAATCAACAGTATCTTTATATCTGTACATCGAATCCTTGGTCAGATAAATTGTCTAGATTAATCCGCCCTGTAGGGTTGATTTTCGTATATAGTTATGCTTCGAACATTCATCGCCTCTCGCTCTCGCATGATCTCGAAGAGCGGGAGAGTATTTACCTGGGACTTAGTCCTTTCGCAGTCAAGCCAATGTTTTGGTTTAGCCTGTTAGCCAATGAAATTACAGGAAATTTTATATCCAGTTCTGGTTGTGGCCCGGACTGTAAAATGCGGATGATAAAATTCTGACAAGGAAAAATACCTTAAGAATAAAATGAATAACTTCGAAGCGTTCAGACGATTCTCTAACTTCAGATGTTATTGAAATGTTGAATTTTTAATGTTGATTGAATACAAGTTATTGCCAAGAATAGTTGGCCGCTGTAGCCGCTAGCAGTGAACCTATATGCTATCCTTTTTGGTGCCCTAATTAATGCCAAAGAATGAACTGTTATTGACAGAAAGAGTTACCGTATAGTTTGACTCTTTCTCTTATTCATTGATTCAATCTTAAACGGATCTTTTGTTTATATTTTACAATAAGTTGCACTTAGCTTGAGGTCTACCATAGCTGGAATTACAGCTGGAGCTTTGAATTGTCTTGTCTTGTCTTGTCTTGAATAAATGTATAATTGTACCACTTTGCTTGACTCACAAGAGAAGCAGACGGAAAGGCATATGAAAACTTTTAATACAAGATAAAGTGGTCAAGTAAATGATGTTGTTGCCCATATATTGTCTTCCGAGTAAACGTAAGAGAAGTCTTCAGTGGCTCCGGAGCTGCACTGAAAATGAGATTTACCTTGACAAAGGGACGACAAGATGTTGCTCTGGCAAGTTCACATTTACATTTGTCAAGACGCAAAAGATTCTGTCAAAGTAGATTGCAAGGCTGGCAAAACTACAACACGAATGGCTTAAACAACATTTGTCTTTGATATTCATGTTAATTCTATAATTTTTAAGATATCTGCAATATTGAAAACTGAACACAATCAAACTTTCTGGAGACTTGTCCATATGAAAATAACTATTTGACTACAATTGAAGGCTTCGGTGGAAAAAGGGCGTTAGGTTTTTTACTCAAAAGTGAACAGTGTCAAAAACGCTCCAGATTTCGCATGCAGTTTGTTTACATGTGTCAAACAATGTTCTGCATGTTTTTTCCCTGAAGTTTGCTTCCTTTTTGAGATATTACGTATGCGAAAAAACACATTTTTCCAAGGGCATCCTGTGGGGACCTTTTGTTGGATGAAAAACAAAAGAAACCTTTTGTTTCGCTAAGCGATGAAGCCATTATAATACCTTACACCGTTACTACTGCTTCTTTAGCTCAAGCGGATAAGGCGCAGAATGGCCAGAAATGAATTTGTTTTGCCGAGGCACCAGTTCGATACGAGGTCGCTCAATTTTTTTTCTGTTCTGTTCCTTTACTTCTTTCAAAAATCAAGATATCTATTTAAAAAAATTGCGTATAAAGCTGGAGTCTGGAGAGATTTTTAATAGAGGTTATTGTGACGTGAAACACAACACGTGAATTTCGATCGAGCGTCAAAGCAAAGAGAAGTGATCCATTACAGCTCTTTCGATTAATATCTTAAGGCATTGTTTTTAAGTACCTTGTAGCCTGCCTGGTGGTTGATACGCATCATAAAGCCTGGATAACCCATAAGTCACAAACACGTTTTAAAGAAGCAAAATGTGTTCTGTAACACAGTCAAGTTATCTTCGTTTGAAGTCAGGTCGATCCAGGCAGCAAAGTCCAAGAGCAGTTCTTGCCCAAGAATAAAACCCTGTCATGAGTTGTGGCCCATTTGCCAAGCGTTGCTAGCATCAAAGTTTGGAAAGTGAGAACTGCTTTTAGATTTCTCTTGTGTCATCCTCCATGTTTACCCACACACGAGGTGTAACAGAACCTTCCCGGCATGCATTTCGATCACGTTCGGCAAGACAAGACAAGACTCATGAAATCACAATTTAACTAATTACAGAGTGTGTTGATTTCCTTTTTTATTCCAACATAATAATGGCCAACAAGAAGCGATCGATTGAAACAGAGATCTGTGATCCAGGTTGTGTTGATTTTACTTCAAATCGGCATGATTTGTAGTGTTTTAAACTTCTGGGATCAGGGGCCATGCAGATGTAAGGAGACCTGTATGTTGCACAGAAGGGTTAATCTGTTAATCTGTCAGCCCTACATTTTAAGCTTATACGTTGCAGGCAGTTAAAATGAAATAGTGATCCTTGCTGTGATGCTTTAAAGTGAAATCAACATTTCAACCTATTTAAGCCAGAAATCGCCGTTTTTGAGCTTACGCGCTGCGTGAAATGGACATTTTGCTTGTTTTTAAGTGAAATCAACATCCTTGCTGTCACGCTTTAATCAACGTTTTAACCTTGCTAGACCTGAAATAGACGTTTTTGAAGTTTACGCGCTGCGTGAAATGAACAGTTTGCTCTTTTTGAAGTTAAATCAACATCCTTGCTGTCACGCTTTAACCTGAAATCAACATTTTAACCCATTTAGGCCTAAAATTGCCGTCTTTGAGTGTACGCGCTGGGTGAAATGAACAGCTTGCTCGTTTTGAAGTGAAATCAACATCCTTGCCGTCATGCCTTAATGTGAAACCGCGTAAGGTTCACATTTGGCTGTAATTTGAGTGAAATTAACGTCTTTGCGGTGGTGTGATAATGTGAAAACACAATTTTAACTGTTTTAAAAACCTGAAATCAACATTTTTTAAGGTTACACCTTGATTGTTTTCCTTAGCCTAACACTGCGCTAACCCTAACGTGTCCTGACCTTAACTCTAACCTAGTCCAAAGTGCTAACCCTGGGCAATAACCCTCACCCTTCAACGCTAACCCTAGTTTCAAGCGGTAACCGTGCCCTAAACGTTAACTCTGAGCCTAAATTAATCTTCTTCCATAACCCTAGTTTCAAGCAGTAACACTAAACGTTAACTCTAAGCCTAACCTTGTTCTGTAGCCCTAACCTTCAATGCTAACCCTAGTTTCAAGCGGTAACCCTCAACGTTGACTCTAAGCCTAACCGTGTTCTGTAACCCTAGTTTCAAGCGGTAACCCTAAACGTTACATTAACTCTAAGCCTAACCTTGTTCCGTAACCCTAACCTTCAACGCTAACCCTAGTTTCGAGCGGTAACCCTAACTCTAATAAAACTGGGAACTCTTAAACCTAAGGGTTTAAGTCCTTGCGGTGGCGTGATAATGTGAAATCAAAATCAGTTTTAACTGTCTGTAAATGACCTGATATCGACATTGTCTAGCTTGCACATTGCATGAAATTAACATCTTTGCGGTCGCACGTTAACGTGAAATCAAAATTTTAACGGTTTTAACCTGAAATCAACATCTTTTAATTTACACGTTGCGAAAGGTCAATAATTTGCTGGATTTTAAGTGAAATTGCCGTCTTTGTGGTCACATGCTGACGTGACAACAAATACAGGTTTTTTTGCATACGTAATATCTCGAAAACGAAGCAAACTTCAGGGAAAAAACATGCAGAACATTGTTTGACACACAAAACTGCATGCGAAATTTGGAGCATTTCTGACAAAGTTCACTTTTGAGTAAAAAACCTAACGCCCTTTTTCCACCGAAGCCTTCAATTATTTCCAAATTAACAATCTAACAATGTACATTTAACAGTAGTTGACTCAATAGTCTGAGTGTCTCGATGCTTTAGAAGGTCAAAGGAGGTTGTTTGCGGTTGAATGACTAACAATGTTCAATGTTTGTTACATACAAAAATTTACTCTGGAAATTATCAACAATTAAGCTGTGTGATTTCGAAAAAAACATGCTCCACCCGTCATCAACGAATTTTTGAAGGCAATGATGAAATGTAAAATATCAAAAAAAATTTTTCCTTAAACTTGAAATGCATGTTGTGACCGTCGTAACAAGTGCAAGAGTTAAACATGCAATATACAT